>JANHZU010003034.1:73172-88696 GCA_032468055.1 Acrochordus granulatus
AGCAGAGATGAGTTCAGCTACAGCTTGGGCAAGTGCTTAATCCATAATTTGGAACTCATCTTAATCACAGAAACAACTGACAAGAAAGTACAAAGTCTACTTTTTTCACAATCAAATCAGAAATTGTATTACTTCTGCATCACAATCATATTCTTCTGGTTGTTTTATATCCCATCTTTTATCACCTTTCAATATAAGGTTTCTATTCATTTTGTCTCCAGAGAGATAGGCTGAATTGAGAAAGACTGACCCAAAATCAATCAGTGAACTATTTGACTGAGTGGATTTGGACCTTCTCTGTACCATGAATAGGCCACTTGATGTTTTCTAAACGTTTGAGACTGTTACTACCATAATAAATGATCATGGATGATGTTGACTGGGACTTATGCACATAGCTAAAAATATCTAAAAAACATCAGGTTACTTGACTTTGAAATAGAGATAATTCAAGGCCCAATATAAGCATATGTACAGTTTCAATGACCAAAAATTAATTCATATCAGAGTTATCTTATTGTTACTTTTATGGATATAAGACCCTTGCCAGGACAAAAGTAATTATAAGTGGAACATGACTGTGTGGACTGCATAAACTCCATGTAGTGTTACGACTGCATAGCAACACAGTACTGTATTTATTTTTTGCTAATTCATGCTAATTCTGCTAATATATTGGGATTATAAGGTAATTATTTTTACAATATGGATAGTAATTTATTTCATATGATCAGATATGATTCATTTTTTCCTCCCTCAAACGTAGGTATTAAATCAGACAACACGATTGGAGCTCCAACTGCTGGCACATTCTATCTCAACTAACAAACTAGAAATGCAAATTTCAGATCAGACTAATGAGATTGGTAAATTGCAAGAAAAAAACAGGTAACAGCTTTTTATTTAGACATACATGCTGAAATAAATTATCTTTTTTCCCTAAAGGGACGAATATACTTAGAGTATCCTTTAACATACTTTCAAAAAGAAAATGAAACAAAAAACAAAAATGTCTTTTGCTCAATGCACAAAAATAGACAAAAACTGCTGATTAACACCAAAATATATTATTTACATTCACTGAATTTTCATCAGTGCCAAAACTTGAGGGACTTTTTCTTTATTACCAAGCAAACTATTCTATGCACCATATGGAAAACACTTCACAAGTTCCTAAGATTTTTCATGCTTACTTAAACAGTATAACAATAGGGATAAATGGATTTCAATTTATTTTACAACTTTTTTTACTTACAAGGGGAGATTTTTTTTCAATTCTGTGAAATTAGCAGAGTGATTTCACTGTTTCTTAGCTTCTGTTCTTCAGTCAGTCATTTCCAACTTTTCATGATCCCATAGACCACAACATGCCAGGCCTCCCTGTCCTGCACTGCCTCTTGGAGTCTGCCCAAATCCACGCTCATTGTGCCTACAATGCTGTCCAGCCATCTCATCCTCTACCGTCCCCTTCTCCTTTTGCCTTCAATCTTTCCCAGCATCACGGTCTTTTCCAATAAATCCTCTCTTCGCTTTAGGTGGCCAAAGTATTTGAGCTTCAGCTTCAGTGTCTGTCTTTCCAATGAACAGTCAGGGTTGATTTCCTGTAGGATTGACTGGTTTGATCTCCCTGCGATCCAAGGAACTCTCCAAAGTCTTCTCCAGCACCACAATTTAAAGGCATCAATTCTTTGCCATTCAGCCTTCCTTATGGTTCAGCTTTCATAGCTATACATTACTACTGGGAAAACCATAGCTTTGACATTTGTCAGCAGATTTATTAGCTTAGAAAACATAATACTGAACGCCCCTGCAGTGAGGCACTAACATGACGTGGTTGTGAGGCTTGTAAGCACTGAGGAAGATGAGAGCTATGCCAAGTTCAATCATACTGGACAGGTCTCCTCAGAGGAGCCAGACAAAAAGTATCTCTTCCATAAAAATTGTTGTTGTTCAGTCACTCAGTATTGTCTGACTCTTTGGACTCTGTAGAATGCAGCATGCCAGGCCTCCCTGTCCGGCACTGCCTCCCCAAGTCCACCCAAGTCCACGCCTAGTACGTTTATGATGCTATCTTAGCATCTCATCTTCTGTCCTCTTTTCTTTTTGCCTTCAATCTTTCCCAGAAGCATAGTCTTTTCTAATGAGTCTTCTCTTCATATTGTGTGGTCAAAGTATTTGAGCTTCAGCTTCAGTATCTGTCCTTCCAATGAGCAATCAGGATTGACTTTCTTTAGGACTGATTGATTTGATCTCCTTGCAGTGCAACGGACTCTCAAGAGTCTTGTCCAGCACCACAATTCAAAGACATTAATTGGTTGTTGTTCAGCCTACCTTACAGTCCAGCTCTCACAACCATATATTATTACTGGGAAAATCATAGCTTTAACTATGTGGATCTTTGTTGGCAAGGTGACATCTCTGCTTTTTATGCTGTCTAGGTTTGCCATAGCAAGTATCTTTTAATTTCATGGCTACAGTCACCATTTGTAGTGATCTTGGAACCCAAGAAGGTAAAATTGGTCATTGCTTCCATTTCTTCCTCTCTATTTGCCAGGAAGTTATGGGACTGGATGCCATGATCTTAGTTTTTTTAATGCTGAGTTTCAAGCCAGCTTTTGTACTCTTCTCTTTCAACTTCATCAAGAGGCTCTTTAGTTCCTCTTCCCTTTCTGCCATTAGAGTTGTATTGTCTGCATATCTGAGGTTGTTGATATTTCTTATGACAATCTTAATTCTGACTTGTGATTCATCCATAAACAATACATTGAGACAATTTACAAAAACCCAAACCAGATCAGTTGTTGCCCATGTCAATTATGACCTCACTAAATGATGGAATTCCTGGGCATCTGGTGACAAGTGGGCTACAGGTCTCAGGACTATTGGCTGAGCAACCAGGGCCAGCAACTTCAGGACTATTGGAATAAAATATCTTTAACTGTTGCAAACATACAAAGAAAAAAATAATGATGTGTTATTACAAATCAAGTCCAATAAGAAGAGGATACCTGAAAAGAATGTACCAGTTCTGGAAAGAACAACATCCAGAAACAGAAATAACAGGAAAGAGGTTGGCAGATCAATGTCAATTTATAATTCAAAATAAAGTATTCACAGAAACAGAAGTGGAATGAATAATTGCAAAGGTCTACCCAGGGAAAGAAATCAAAATCTTGCCAGAAGTACTTGAGACAGTAGAGACAAATCTGGGGAAGCCAGCATAGATAATGAATTGTTTTCATTCCTAAACCATCTCTTCTACCTTCTCAGAAAAACAAAGCCCTCTAACAAAAAAAAAAGAACTGAAACAAATAATAATGAAGCATCTAGAAGAGCACAAAAACAACAGAATAAAGTTGCTTGCAGTGAAGCTTGTTCCAAAGAAACAGCTAGCACAAGTTGCCAATAGTATAATATCAATAAAAGTAAGGCTTACTGCAAAGAAACAAACCAACTAATATATAGCATGACCACACTTATAACTGAATACCTTGGATGCAATATCAATGAACAAGGAAAAAAGCCAAACACTGCATAACCAATGGAAGATCAGGCTGGAAGTAAGATCAGAATGTGAAGATCAACTGCAAGTAAGCTGGAACGGATAAAGAAGCTGAAGAACAAGAAGACCAAAGAATATCTGATCAAGATATATCATCAAGAAACAAGGAAGATTAAGGAAGCACTGGAAATAATAAAGCAGTACAGTATTTATAAATCAGAAATATTTCTACCAATCCATCAATAGAGAGACTGCAATGAACCAGTCAATATGTGACAAAGAAGAAACAGTGCAGTTCTGGGCATAGCTATAAATACAATTATAGCAGCTTGGATTCATCTTAGAGATGGAGAGGAGAAAAAATGCTGAAATGAAATAACTTGAAATGGTGGAGAAGAAGGCAAGGAAGATGAAGAATTGGTCAGCACTAGGTGACTAATCCATAATTATTTTTGGTCTCTGTATTAAGATTCAAACAAAAAATACAGGAATATGAACACAAAATTTAAACAAACACAATTTTTGGAACAAAAATTCAGGCAAAAGTCAGTGTTAAATAGTACTAAATACTTGCCACTTTAGCCTATGGAAGCTGTTTTTTTCTGTTTTTTGAATACTGCATACAAATTTCCTGCATTTTCTGTCTGTATTCTAATAAAAAGACTGTGACATAATTATATATGGTCATTATACCATTGCTAAAACAACAAATCTAATGGTGGCCTCAGACTTTTGCACCATACTGTAGCTTGGATAGATTACAAGAAGGTATTAGACTCCCTGTCATATCCATAACTAGATAATCAAGTACTTAGAAATAAGAGGAGTCAGTAGAAACATGAGAAGTTTTGTATATGGGTCAATGGCACAATGGAAGATACAATTGTTGGTCAACGGTGATAGACTGGGAGATATCAAGAGAGGACTCTTTCATGGAGACTCACTAACACAATACTGTTTGTCATTGCACTGATTTCTCTGACAATACTGAACAAGTAAGGCCATGGCTATTAAACATCAAAAACATCTGCCAGGCCATCCTACCTCCTTTACATGGACAATATAAAACTATATGGAAAAAGACCATCTGAAATGGAACTGCTGCTCAACACTATCCAAATATACAGCCACGATATTGCAGTGGAGTTTGGACTGAACAAATGTGCCACCCTTACCATCAAAAGGGAAAAAAAGCAAAAACTGAAGGAATTAAGGTGCCCTAGGGAAATAATATCAACAGTCTAGATGAAGATCAATAGAAATACCTACAGGCTGACAACATCAAGCAACCGAAGTCAAGAAGAAAATTAGTAGTGAATACATCAGAAGAGGGAAGAAGCCAAACTCAGTGGAGGAAAATACCATCAAGATGATTAACACCTGGGAAATGTGGTCATTAGATACACAGCTGGAATGATGAGCTGGGACTCAAGCAGAACCAAAAGCCCTAGATATGAAGACCAGAGAAATAATGACAATGAATAATGCCCTTTATCCACAGAACAGATGTTGAAAGACTCTATTTACTAAGGACTCTAGATGGACACGGAATGTTCAAGTATACCAGACAGCTGAAGAAGAAAATGGGCATTAGAAAAATATCTGAAGGACAGTGAAGAAGATGAACTGATGCTAGTATAACATGAAAGCTTACTGAATACTGAAAAGACCAAACTGGCCTATGAGTAAGACAGGGTAAGATAAAGTATTACATGGCCAGTACACAAAAATGTAAGTGGCAAAACACATAATAAGACATGACAATGGCTAAGAACAGAAAAGTTGAAGAAAGAGATAGAGGGACTAATTCTGGCTGCATAACACCATGCCTTAAGAACAAATGAACACAAGTCAGAATTGAGAAGATAGCAATAGACAGCAAATGCTGCCTCTGCAAAGAAGATAAAGAAACAATGTACTGCTTTGTTAGCTGCTGCAAGATTATCATACAGACTGACTACAAACAATGGTAGGACAAAGTAGCAACAATGATGCACTGGAAGATTTGCAAGAAATACCATTTGCCTGCAAGCAAGAACTGGTGGGACAATAAATATAGAGAAAGTCATAGAAAATGAAGAGGCTATAGTGCTGTGGGACTTTAGAATTTAAACAAACAGGCATCTGCCACATAACAGATAACTCCAGAGTTAACAACTGTTGATAAAACAAAAAGTCTTGGTTGTCCACCAGCCAATTAGTGGACATTGCAATATGAGACAGCAGAATAGGAGAAAGAACTACAGAAAATCTCTCTCTCTCTTTCCCACACACACAAAACCTGCAAGTAGAAGTAGAATGACTGTGACAAAAGATAGTACTAATAGTATAGGTCCTTTGAGGCAACTCCAAAACATCTGGAGTACCATTTGAATATCACTGGTACTAATAAAAATTATCAACGGCCAATTGCAAAAAACAACTTTGCTTGATACCTTTAACACCATCAAACAATGTATGCCTATCCCAGGTTCTTGGAAAGGACTTAATACTAAGACAAAAATGCCAAATCCAGTCTAAATATTTGGTTGGCTATGTATCCAACCATAATATTTTGGAGATGCAAGATTTACCATAAACTTTGGAAATACTGAAAGTCATAATTACAAAAGAGTTGATACCTGACATCAAATAGCCCCATTTTTTTCATGGATTTATTTAGAGTGGCCTTTCCTCACTTTAGATCCTCAGATATTGTTGAACAACAGTACCAGATTCTCAACTACAAGACCAGAGTGCAGCAATAATCAGAATCATAATCCAGATGTAAGTAAGAAGTCATATTTGAATATCTTCTATTATAGCCTTTTAGACAGCCTTCTGGTGTAGTGTCTAGAAACCAGAAACCAGTTAAGACACTACACCACTTCTGGTGTAGTGTCTAGAAACTAGAAACCAGTCAAGGCATGAGTTCTAGTCCTGTCTTAGACACAAAACCAAGTGGGTGACCTTGGGTCAGTCATTCTTTTTCAGCTCTAAATAGCAGGCAATGCCAAATCACTTCTGAAATCTTGCCAAGAAAACTGAAGGGACTAGTCCAGGAGTAACCAGAAATCAAGACTGACTTGAAGGCACAAACACAAACAAACCCAACCACATAATGAACTCTTGCTCAAATCTGATGGGATTGGCAGTTGGTTTGAAATCCTCCTCCTATTTATCAAACTTCCATATTTAGCAAGCTATCCATCTTCATATATAACCACTGAGTTATAAAAATGAATCCAATCTTGGGGAATGTTTCTTTTTATATCCCCAACAAAAAGTAATGAGACATACTGATTTTTGCCATATCACTACCTCAAGTACAACATCAAAGAATCTTGAATCTCTTTTTATTTATTCAAAATATTTGAATGACAGCTAGTCAACAGAACTATTAACATTTCTTACTGAGCTGGGATCATATTAAACCAGCTGGAGAAGTTCAGGGAACTGTGACCTTCACTTATTCCATGAACCCTGTGTGTGACCTGCTGTTGGCTGGTTATGCAGTTGGCTAGCTGCATGTGTTGAGAAGCCAATCTTCCTGTTTGTTAAATTGGACAAGCTGTTTTCCAAAATCAAGAACAAGGATTTACCAAACCACAGAGGCTTATATTTAAGAATAGTATAAGGTAGTATTGAAGTTACAATGAGCCCAACTATTATTCAGTAGGGATCCTGATGCTGAAAGAACTTTTCAATTCTAGTAAACATTAACACGGAGGGGAAAGGGCATGTTTTCACATTTGTCTTCATTCTCCTGCTATATTTGTGTATGCTCCTGCTAGGTTTGTTTTATGCAAACAAGATACTTTACCCAGGAGGAGAAAAATAAACATGGGTTTGTTATTCATCTGTCATTTAATGGGGTAAAGGAAGATTTGGATCACACCAAATGTCATTTGCTACCTATTAACAAGTAACAAATATCTGTAAAACAAGAGTATTTTGGAACAGACACAATAAAATCTGTTTCCACTCTTACTGGGGTAAAAAGTAGAAATTTGTGTATTTTTCACTGGAACTAGAAAGCCTGAAGATTGTAATGGTTAGATATTATGAGAGTAATTGTCTAGGTGGTGTTCTAGGTAGAAAGAGATAACTATTTGGCACCAGGAGACAAGAACTTTTGAGTGGGCATATTTTTGGTTACCATAATAGGCAGGGTAATGAAAGGTGATATCGAATAACTGGGCAGGGCTGGGATTTTAGTATGATGCATCTATTGGATGGTGGTTGATGGTTTTATATTCTGCTGGATTATGTTCTATCTATTTTATGCAGTTCAACAACACAAAATTGAAGTGATTTATGCTGATTTTGTAAACTGCAAAAAAAAAAACCCCATGATTGTTTTATACTAAAACTGAGATCAGCACACTGAAAAGATAAGAATAGATATCGATGTTGACCTAAGTTCAGCTGTAGTTATCTAAAAGTGGTGTATACAGGGTTATGAATATATAACAGATATAAGTCACAGAACTAAAAGAGATCATTTTGGTCATTGAATGCAGTCCTATACTCAATAAAGTCATACATGCAATACTCCAAAGCATTCCCATTTTAACATGGTTGTGTATCTTGGAGGAATGCAAAACTTAGAATTGAATGCAGAATTCAAGTCTTGAAAACTTCACTGTTCATTATCTAAAATAGTCAGTGAAGTAGTCTTTAGGGACAGGGATTTAGTATCAGTCTATATCCCAACTCTTTTTTTTACATCTATCAAAATTAGAATAAATTATGCACAACAGGAACTGTTGTAGATTTATATTAAATACATATTGCCTTAATTTAGGCTATAAAGTTTGGACGTAGCATTTTATTTTCTCCAGAATAAAATATACAGAGCACTTGGGATCACCCTCTTGTTGTAATGATAAACTCTCATAATCTGGGGGTGGGAAGAATCAAGAAATTAAAGACATCAAATTCAAATAACTTCAGTGTAACTAAAATCTGAGGTTACTTTGCCCCTGCTAAGAAAGAAAGGTTATTTATGGGGCTGAGCAGGATATGATTTTTGTACTGTAAGTACTAATCAAACTCTATTAGATCACCATGGCACTTTCACTAGCTCAGATCCATTTCTTTATTTGCTTTAATTTACATAAAATATATCAATAATCAAAGATGGATTTTTCTTTTTGCTAGCCTTTTGGAAAAAAAAGTCCTTGAAATGGAAAGCAAACACATATCCCAATTACAATCAATGAAAGAAGAGAAAGATAAGCTTCAGTCACTTGTTTCCAGACAGAACTCCATAATAGAAGAACTAGAGAAACAGCTAGTCAATGCTACTGCTAACAACTCATTCCTGCAAAAGCAGCAACATGACCTGAGGGAAACTGTACAAAACTTGTTTGCTATGATTTCTTTGCCACAACGTAAGTAAAATAGAAGACTCAGTCACTGTTTTCCTGCTGATGTAGATGCCATTCTTGGAAATGCAAGACAATTGCTTTTGGTTAGCATTTTCTTTTCCCTGCAGTTTCCCTCAGCTTCAAAATCCTCCTTTCCCACAATCACCCTCTGCTTCTTTCTTAATATAAAACCTAATTATAACAAATTTGTATTGATTTGGGAAGGTTTCATTCTCTACCTATTCCCTAGATACATGTCGGGAATAAAGAAAGGATTAAGAATGGCCAAACCACTCTGAGTTTAATCTTGGGAGTCCACTTCTGTGTGTGGGTGTTAAACCTCATAAAATACTAATATGGAAAATAGTAAACCAGTGGGTCATTCAGAGGGACAGAACAAACTAACACTATGAGAATGTAACCGCGGAGTACTGAATTCTGCCAAATATAATTCTGTGTGTTCTCCAGTATTAGAATTAAAATATTTGAAGACTGAAAGATGATTCTTTCTAGCTTTGTGTGAGTGTTTTGCTGTTTCAGCATCCATTTTGAAATAAAATACTTCCTCACCAAAAAGAAATGCTATTTGTTGGCAAAATTAATAGTTAATTAAATACAAACAGATGTAGATACTGAATGTGGATCCAGAATTGAACAAGAGAGAGTTATCAGCAGATGTGTGGCATCGGTAATGTCTGATCCATTTCAGAAACCTTAAAAAATGAAACCAAATAGTCATCTGGGAGAAAGCATGTTCATCACTACAGAGGCATTCCCTAGAATATAGCCAAAACAGAACAGTATGATCAAAATTCTGTTTTTCACATGTATCACACACATGACATGCATATCAAACAGGCAGAGCATCAATTGCACTGTCAGGAGTACCATCTTGACTTATTTTTAACTCTATTTTTAACCGAGCAGCACTCCTGCTCAGTGGGCAAGGAATGGTAGACAGCTGATTTGGGGCAGGAGAGATGGGAAATAGGGGAACAGAACAGAATAAAATATTCTGAAGGAAGGTAGGTCTGATTAAATGACAATCTGAAAAATACCTTCTAGACCTTTCCACTTTGTTGAGGGTCTGATTTGTCTTTATAAATATTCCACAATCAATTCACATATTTCACAAGATAATAGTTTTCTTTAAGGAAGCTGATTCTGTTCTATTAAATCTTGCAGTTTAAAAATAGTTTTGAGAATTACTGAGACTGCTAATGTTTTTGCTGATATTATCTCTTAAGTAGTGCACAAACAAATAAACAAACCACGTTGGCTTCAGCGCCAATGTGGAAAAAATATCCTGAACATTTGCCAGTGTCAAGAGGGCTAAGTTCTAACTATCAAAGAAGTGTGGAAAAACAATTAAATGACTGGAAACAACCTTGTATTGTAAGGAAACTAGATTTATGGATCTTAAACAGTAAACAATTTGAAAAGGCTGGAATAAAGAGTGTGGACTGATGGACACAGGGCAGGTGAAGACAATACTATCTATATCAGATTGACATCATGACTGAATTTAAGAGATTTTTTACAACAGCTCTCTTAATGTCTTTTTGCATTTTGTTTTTTTAGCATCCAAAAATGCCTTGGTCACTGGAAAAGAACAGATCAGTTTCAAGGATTGTTCAGAAGCATTCAAAATGGGGTTTACAGCAAGTGGTATTTACACATTAATTACATCTAATACAGGAGAAGAAAAAAAGGTATTGCATTCTCTTGGTTACAGTTATAAGAATGGGAACTCTTTCAATATCAGAAATATTTTTGTGTAAGTAAAAAAGCTTAATCACTCAACTTTCAAGGTTAGAAAAAGGAAGCAACAGTTGTCCCATTTTCAATTTATGCAGAATCTTACTCTCAGATTAACAGAAGGTATTGAAATTATTATCTTAATTCCAGTTCTGATCAGAGATGCTATCTTTAGCATATAGCAGAATAATGTCAACAATAGGCATTTCAAAATATGATTGGGTTTCTATTAGCACTATGCTGTTATATTTATTTTTAAAAATTGTCTCAAAGTCGGGTCGATATAAGGCCAACAGTTAGGCAGGATGATTGATGGTACAATTTTTATTCCCAGGCCTGCTACCCGGAGTAGAATGATTACAGTATTTAGACTGCCATCACACATTTTCTTATTTGCAGATGTTTAATGGAATATCCCAGCCTTAGGAGTATAAATAATTAAGCACTATTACCATTTAATCTTCAGTAATTTTGATACAACTTGCCTGGACTTCCACATACTACTCCTGGAAAGTTCTGCAGAAATAATCCTATGGATTTCATTCTGCCTATGGAAACAAGGGAATTACTGTCATTACCTTTTTAGGGAAAATATTGATGATTTTTTTGAAAGTGTTATTGATGTTGCTTTACATTTTATTTTGGGCACAAAAACAAAATTGCCTTTTATTTGCCAGACTTTGCCTGTTTATGTTTTGATCTCTTCCTGTCAATCCACACTCTGGTCTCCCAAGGGACTTATAAACACTGCAGCACAATGTACGTTACTAATCTTGTTTTCTTCCCCCAACAAGCTTTTATTAGGAAGTGTAATGCAAAACTGACATGAACCTGTGCTTAGATTCTTAATGAAGATATACTACTATTGTGATATTGTTAACATCATCTTGCTTTCCCTATTTCTTACATTACATTACAAAATAAAGGCTACATAGTATAAATACAAATGGTATAACACTAATAAATACCTCGAGATACAGAAGCTATTTGCTCTTTGGGATGAAGGATTGTCATAGAATGACACATCTCAAAATCTCATTGGTCATTTTTTCTCCCCAGTTCTGTCTTCTCTTTAGTGAACCATATACATTACATTAAAATGCTATTCTGAGCAGTCTGGTATCTTAGTGAATGTTACAGTTGTTTCATGTCATTTACAGTAAACACAGGAAACCCTCTTCCATTTTTTAATTTTTAATTAGGCCCATTAATAGTCAAACAATTCAGTCCTCCTTATATAACCAAAGAGCCCTATTAAACGCAACCCATTAAACATCTTGTTAGAATTAGTCATACACTGTCAAAGATATTCCAATATAATTGCCATTATATTCCTAATAGAAATCTTAATTATATAGGTTTTGCTAATCTGTTTCTTAGTTTTTATCTGGAAGGTTTTGCAACAAAAAACTGATTTTGTTTTGAAAATCAAATTTAGCAATAAAATATAAGATCTGCTTGATGGAGAGCTAGACAGCATTCATAGTCACTTCATGAACATGTTTTTATTACATATGCTCCTATAAACAGACATAATTCAAGAGACCCTGACACAAAGCTAGAAATGATGCTTAGAAAGTTTCCTTGTACTGTTCAAAGCCAACAGAGAGAAACTTGATTGTTCACAAGTAAGTAGTGGTGGAGTACACTGCCATATTGTTTCTTTGCCAAGGCATAACACTCTTTAGTACATAATTATTATCACTCTTATATGATTATGGGAACTGTATTTTTATATCACATAAGAAATAAAGAAAATATATGAGCAAGCAAATTGTTTCTGATAAATAGGTGGAGTTCTATTAACTCTTTAACTTTAAATTGGATAAAATGAATTGAGTAATAATTTCTATTCCTGTATGTACTGACAGACATATTGTGATATGGAGGCAGCTGGAGGAGGTTGGACAATTATTCAACGACGTTTAGATGGCACTGTAGATTTTGACCGATCATGGGCTGAATATAAAATGGTAAGCAGAACAATGTGATAAATTCAGTGAACGCAAGATACTTCTGAGCATTTTTTATTACACACTGAATATCTCCTTGGTGCTCAAAATGGCATCATCTCACTCTGATCAATTTGTAATTTTAAAATACTGTATTTTCCAGCAATAATGTCCAAGAACTTTTCACTGATGAAGCCAGGAAATTAAACTTCAGCCTTTTGCTTGTTAGGCCATGGTCTGTATTGTTGAGCTAGAATGTACAAAATAAACAGCCCTTCATAGAGATAAATATTCTGTTCAAATATTCTGGGCTGGAACCTCAGAATTTACCCTGGGATGGGTTTTCTTGAATGCGATCTCAGGAGACCTAACAGCATTTTACAGTATCTGCATTTATTTACAAACATTTGTATTAGAAATATATAAATGGAGGACTCAGTATCAATGCAAAAAAGATATGGCTCACTTTTCAGATTTGTAGAGGAACCATTAATGCTATAAGTATACACTGACATCCTCAGTGATTCTTTCTCTTCCATTGCTGTCCCAATGAACTGCTTTTTTTTTAAACCTGGATGTAGGCTTAACTTTCCTTCCAGCTTCTGCTTACTTGGATAAACATGGCTGAATTTTATCTGTCCATGCCTTGGGCTTTCTTTCTTATTGGGCATCCCTTGAGTACTATCGCCTGATTGTTACAGGTTATTAATAATCTTTTGTCAAGATATATTGTCTCAAAGAATGTCATCTGATGATAAAGCAAGTTAAAACCTTTGAAGTGATAAAATTGGAAGAATCCCAAGAATCATCTCATCCATCTCCTTCCTACTTAAACTCTGCTCTTTCACTAAAATGTGAATACTTTTACCTGTTAATGGAGGAAAATACATGAAACAATTGTTTTATAAAATGAAATATAGAAGTTCTGTATAGATTATCTATTAACACAGCAATATTTAATTTATAATTATGCTTTTAAAAATACAGAATATCTTTTTTATGGCAATTTCCTCCAGAGCTAACAAATAAATGGTTCAACTTGGTTTTCCCATTTCTAAATCTGTGCTTGTTTAAGTCCACTTTTCCAAAATGGAGAAACTCAAAAGGCTTGACACACTTCAGATGATTTATTATTTTTTCAAGGTGTGAATTGAGACCTTAAAATGAAACAAAACTTATCTATTTTAATATCTAATTTGAATTACAGGGATTTGGGAATCCTTCTGGAGAATACTGGCTAGGAAATGAATTGGTTTCTCAGTTAACCAACCAGAAGCAATATGTTCTGAAAATACAACTGAAAGACTGGGAAGAAAATGAGGCATATTCTTTATATGAGCATTTCTCCTTAGCAGGTGAAGAATTAAAATACAGGTAAGTCAACACAGAAAAGAGTGCAAGGTTGTTTATCCATGATATTATGAATTGCATTAATATTGCATGGTATACTTATGTACATAGAACTGGGAAGAAAAGTCATCTGTGTTGTAGAAAATGCATTAACAGACCTATCTTCCATATCATTCCTCTACTCAAACCTGGCATGATAATTTGTTTTAAGAAAAGCTGGATTAATAGTTTTTATTTTAGCTGGTCCTCAGTCACTGGTGCATAATTTTCCAAACAATACCGATCAGCGATCACTATTCTGAAAAGTGCTTTAAGAAATTAACTTTTGCCTTTATATCAACAAAAGATCCTGAATATTATGATGTTAATAAGGATGCTATGAATCCCACCTATCAAGAATAATTATAGCTATAATTTTTGTGTATTTATATGTTAAACTTGCACAATCTCAGGAAAAGAATACTGGAAACAAGAACACAGCTACAAGTCTGCTTTATGACTAAGAAGCAAAATTTAAAAACATTTTTACTGCAATCTAATTATTTCTTCATCTGGAAATAGCTGAATTGTATAACAGAGATTATGTTCACATGAAGACAACCTTTGCAAAATATATCATTACCCCAATCACTTTATAATATTAAAAATTATTTCTACACATGCCATATACTTCATTCTGAAAAGCAATCAAGTCTTCCTGTTCCTACTCTAGCAACTATTCCAGTCCACTTGCTGTCATGTACAAACCTATCTTCCCCCATATAGTGCCTCTAACTGGAATAACCAAAGAAACATGGGTACTGATTCAACTCACTCTTCTCTGTTCTCATCTCTATATGAACTCCCAAATAATAAAGAGTTGATACAGTTATATATAAAATAAGCAAAGCAGAATGAATAATAAAAGTCTTTAAAAGTAATTTCTTATATATGGATTACAAAATATTTTCATGTATAGTACATGCTACTTTTTTAGATACAGATTTCCAGAGCATAAACAACTGATTAAGATCTACTACCTCTACTTATTATTGTTGTTATTGTAAAGCTAGTTCAACAAGTCAGGAGCAAATATATTAATCTTTTTTTCACAACAACATATGCTGTTGACAAAAAATTCCTGGCATACTCTCCAAAAGGCAAAGCATTGGTTGTTAACCAGAGAAGTGAACAGGATACTTCTTGAAAAATATTTCCTTTCTACAGAAAAGCCATTGCAACCACTTCAGCCTGTAATAATTTATTTCTCATTTTGCTTCTCTACAGAATCAACCTTAAAGGCCTTACGGGTACAGCCGGCAAAATAAGTAGCATCAGTCAACCAGGAAATGAGTTTAGCACAAAGGATGTAGACAACGACAAATGCATCTGCAAATGTTCACAAATGTTAACAGGAGGTAAGAGCAGTATTTTCTGTTCTCTTCCTATTCTCACATATTTCGTATTTCTATTGGCACTTTATCTATCCATAAAGTAAAAAACATATAAATTTGGTTAGGCCAGCTGTTATAACAAAATTGACAGATCAGAATGGGTTGTATAAGTACACCAAGGCAAATCTATCAGGATATTATATTACTTGGGTCAGGCCTGGTTAGTATTTGGATGTGA
>JANHZU010003034.1:105386-116634 GCA_032468055.1 Acrochordus granulatus
TGTGAGCTTGGGAAGACTCCGGGAGGCAGTGCAAGACAGGGGGACCTGGCGTAATGCAGTCCATGGGGTCGCAAAGAATCGGACACGACTGCGCAACTGAACAACAAAACAGCTAAAAGCTTTGCCACTAGCTAATATAACAACTATTTAGGTTGAATTAGAACAGGAATGGGCAACTTTTCTTTCCCCTTTAAATTTTGGACCTGCATGCCCTAAGTAATAATCTGTCAGCCGCTACTGTATATGTAACTGCTTACATAATTATTTTAATTAGGTTACTGAATTAAGTCATTTTCTCAGTTTTTAAATACATTAAATCACAAGGAAACAAAAAAGAACAGGTTAGTTACTCATCATAAGAAATTTGGAAGTGAAATTTAAACCTATCAAGCTTAGCCTGTCATGTAGATGAGGCTACTAGGTTTTAATAGCCCTGGTTAAGTGAACACAGCCATATTGAATGTGGAGAAAAGCCACTAATGGAAAGTCGGAGCCAAATTCAGGCAAATTCCAAGCCTTTTATTTATGTTTTGCAAAAATTCCTCTGTCCTTTTCTCATTCTCAGCAAGTGGGTGGAGAAGATCAAATTGCTCTTGCCAAGTGCAAATTGCTTGCTGCTGAATGCATGGAATTAGACTTAGGTTTCAATTTGCCCACCTCTTGTAGAATACCCATGTCCATGTTGATTTCATAATAACACTTTTCACTAGCTGAATCCTGTCTTTTTTTCTATCATTTTTCCTCCTCTCTGAAAATGCTTGTTTAAATTCACTTCAGATAGGAAAGTATTTCCAAATGTCCTTGTACTAAAGTGGTGAGTAGTTCTTTAGAAAAAAATGTCAGACTAACTTGAATAATTGTATTCATTTCCAGAGAGGTTATATTTATTTTTTGTAGCAACAAACTAGTCCTATAAGAGTGGCTTACATATTACCACATAAACCTTTGGATCACAATTCATTTTGAGACATGGGAAATAGGATTACAAAAACACACACAGCTGTTGGAACGAGAAGAGTTGAAGGGGGAAATGATAAAGGAGGAGGGGAGAAGTTGTGACCATCCACAAACAGCTGTTTGTGTACATTTTTTTCTGAAAATGAACTAATCTCATGATATTAGAAAAAATAATCATAAACATGTTTTCTCAGTTTGTACATCTCTGATCTTTTTTATATGACTTGTATCCTAAATAATTTATTTCATCTGATAAATTAATATATGTGGGTTATAAGCAGTTTTGGTTATTGTTTTTCATGTAAGAAATAGAATTTAAGAATGCCAATTCTGTTGTTTGCTATGAAAGTGGTTTTTTTTTACTTGAGAATTGTCACCTCAAGACTGTCCAAGGTAGACAGTCCAAGATCAGTGTTTCTCAGCCTTGCCAACCTGAAGATGTGTGGACTTAAATTCCCAGAATAAAAGCTAAGCTCATGAATTCAGCAGAATTAAGATCTGCCAAGTAGACCAGCTCTTTGTAATACCTCTCCGGACAAGGAGATAATTTGGGATTATGTACAAGTGCTCCAGGCAGTTGTTCCTCAAGAGGAGACCATGAGATAGTAGTCTTTGGCAGTTTTAGAGTCTGGGAGATGAGGGAAATCCAAGATCAAACAATATTTAATGCAAAACATTACAATAAATATTATTTATTGGACAACATGACAGGTCCTTGATTGAAAATATGCAATTAAAAATTTGTTTCTTATGAAATAATAGAAGGAGAAGATGTTATATGACAAGTGCATGTATTATCTTCTCGAAAATCAAGAAATGTATTAAATTTCAGCCCTACAACAGAGTATTCTATTCACAGGTCATAGAACAATCCCAATTTCATATCCACTATCTGGCCATAGTAGGTTATGTTACAAATGCCCTACCAATGGTAGAAGGACTCTGGAAAATCTTGGTACAATTGCAGAAAGTTTAATACTTGTAGATCTACCACTACTAATGTTTCTTTCAACAATGATGAAGGTATAGGATTTCCTATGCTTCTTTTTTCCTTCTTAAAGGCTGTTCTTCACACCATTCTGGATATGATATAGTTTTACTCCAATAGAAAATATGAGGAGTATCTTTTTTTAAAATGTGAGGAAAATGCCTATTGAGAAGTCAATCAAATTTTGGAAATAACTATCAACACAATAACATAATTTCTCATTTCCCACAAGCTTCTTTAATTGTGCAGCCACTCAGCCATGTAGGGAGTAAAATGGCCAGAAAAATAATTGAAGCATGGGAGACTGGCCTCCTGTCAGTCAATAGAAGTGTGGAACTGCCACCAGCTTACCAGGTGCTCTGGAACCAAAAGGTGATAGCAGGGAAGAGAATTAATTACAGATGGACAACATGGTCATTTTGGCAAGTTTGGCAAGAAGAAGTATTATTCTCTGACAATGGGCTCAAGCAAGAATCCAAAAGCTCAGAACAATAAATTGACTGTCTGAGTGATCAACTCCACTTGGCTTATGCAATAAGGTCGTGCTTTATAACAGCCTTTGTGGCTCAGTCAGTATAGACCTGAACTGAGAATGGCTTTAAAAGAAAATTCTTTACTCCAATAATGCTTTATCTTACCATGATTTAGTTTCAGTGCTGCCATATGGGAAATATGGTGAATTGGACAATTTGACAACAAGAAAAAAGGATATTAAAGTGTCTCGCTGTTATCTGTCTTTTGAAAGCAATAGTGTGTAGGGATGAAACATTAACTTTTTTTAGTCCATTTGTTTAGTAGATTTATTACTAAAGGTAAAAACATTTTAAAATAGATACTGGCATTCAATGACTTCAATTTCTTTTTGGCAAAATACATTATTTAGTGCAGCTTTATAAATAGAAGAAATGCTTGCACAGCATGGGATAGTCATTCTTCTAAATGCAGGTTAAAATATGCTAATAATTGCAAATGGTATTCTACTATTAGTGAATTTACAGAGTGATGTTCTGCATTTATATAGAATAATTAGAAGATGTTTATAACTAAAAACCAAATGCAACAATATTTTTTTCTAACAAATAAGGTCAACCATGATCAGAGTCTGGTATCTTAATTCCACATTTTTAATTGAACACAAAATAATATTAAGGATCCCAGAGCAATTATTGTACTACATTTTCTCACTTGGCACACAAATTATGAATAATATTAAACAATTAAGTGTATTGTTTGGCTAAGAAAAAAAATATTTAAAGTATGGAAATAAAATCCTTTATAGTTATAATGATTAAATACTGTCATTTCTTAAAAATAGTTTGGTACAGCAGGCAACAGAAAAGGGAAGGGATTTGGTTCAGATAGACCCACTGAAATGAGCTGTCAGTGATTTGGGACTGGTGGCTGGACAATTTTTAGTGATTAGGAGACTTGCTTAATTTTTCTGTGAGTGATCAATATGTTCCATGGGTGAGAAAATAAAATGACGGGTCTGTATTGCGGACATGATAAAAGTCAATTTTTATAGGAATGATAGAATAGTATGTTTTTAAAAGCAGAAGTGTCTGCCAGTTTTTTTATTTTAATGTTTTATTTTTTAAAAAATGTTTTTAATTAATGCTTTTAAGCATTGTTTTTTTTAGCCTCTGAGAGTCTCTGGATTTCGGTGGCATATACATCAAATAAATAAATATATTTGCACTGGAGTGTTGGTGCAAGTTCTGTCTTGCAAAGCACATTTTAGTGGACTCTTGCATGTCCTTTTTTAAAGTCAGATTTTAACATCAGTATTTTTCCTTCACCAAGACATCCTTTCAAATAAGATGGTTAATCACACCTCATTAGTTCAATGATGGATGGATTTCAGTATCATCAAGTCAGTGCTAACCCTAAGCAAACACATAAACTTTCTTCATGATGAATTCTTTAAACCTAACTTTTCAGGTCCCACATGGTTCATCCATTGCCATGGTAATTAAATCAATATAATTTACTGCTGATTGTCATTTTACTCTCTTTCCTTCCACCTTTCCCAGCATTGTAGACTTCTCAATTAACTTTAATAAATGACATAATCACTTCATGGATCACTGCCTTGTCATGGCGAAGGGCTGGCATAATCCAATTAAGCTATCCCATGCAGGTCATCAAACATGGACAGGTCATACTGGAGACTTCAGACAAAACATGATCTACTGGAGAAGGAAATGGCAATCCACTCCAGTATCCTTGCCAAGAAAACCTCATAGACAGTATCAAAAGGCTAAAAAATATGACACCAGAAGAGGAACCCCTCAGGGTGGAAGATGTCCAATATGCAACTGGGGAAGACCAGAAGGCAATTACAAATTTAGCTCCAGAAAGAATGAAGTGGCTGGGCCAAAGCCAAAAGGACACTCAGTTGTGGTTGTGTCTGGTGGTGAAAGGAAACTCTGATTCTATAAAGAACAGTATTGCACAAGAACCTGGAATGTAAGATCCATGAATCAAGGTAAGCTGGGTGGGGTCAAACATGAGATGGCAACACTGAACATCGACAACTTGGAAATCAGTGAACTAAAATGAAATGGAATGGGCAAATTTAATTCAGATGACCACTATATTTACAAGGGCAAGTATCCAATAGAAGAAAAGGCATAGCCCTCATAGTCAATATGAGTGTGAGAAAAGCAGTACTGGGGTACAGTCTCAAAAACAACAGAATTATCTCAGTTCAAATCCAAGGCAATCTATTCAACATCACAGTAATCCAATCTATGTTACAACCACTGATGCAAAAAAGGCTGACATTGACCAGTTCTATTAAAAAGCCTACAACACCTTCCAGAATGAACACCAAGAAAATATGTCCTTTTAATCTTAAGGGATTGGAATGCTAAAGTAGGAAGTCAAAAGATAACCGGAATAACAGGCAAGTTTGATATTAACCAGATGGTCAATACCAAAACCAGATTGATTATATTCTTTGCAGCCAAAGATGGAGAAACTCTATAAAGTAAAAATAAGGCCTGCAGCTGACTGTGTTCAGATCATGAGTATTTATTGCAAAATTCAGGTTTAAATTGAAGAAAGTAGGAAAAAACCCTAGGCTATTCAGGTATGACCTCAGTCATATCCCTTATGAATACCAGTGGAGGTGAGGAATAGATTTAACAGATTAGATATGGTAGACTGAATGCTTAAAGAACTATGGACGGAGGTGCGTAACATTGTACAGGAGGTAGCTGCTAAAATATCCCAAAGAAAAATAAATGCAAGAAAGCAAAGTGGCTATCTGATGAGGCTTTACAAATAGCTGAGGAAGGAAGGAAAGGGAAAGGCAAAGGAGAAAGGGCAAGATATACCCAACTGAGATTTCCAGAGAATAGCAAGGAAAGATAAAGAGGCCTTCTTAAATGATCAATGCAATGAAATAGACTGGGAAAGACTAGAGATCTCTTCAAAAAAATTGAAGGTATCAAGGAACATTTCATGAAAAAATGGACACATTAAAGGACAAAAATGGTAGGGACCTACCATAAGCAGAAGGAATTAAGAAGAGATGGCAAGAATACACAGAAGTTCTATACAAGAAAGATCTAAATGTCCTTGTTAACCACAATGGTGTTGTTGCTGATTTAGAGCTGGAGATCCTAGAGTGTCAAGTCAAATGGGCCGTAGGAAACATTACTAACAACAAAGCTAACGGAGGTGATAGCATTCAAGCTGAACTATATAAAATCCTAAAAGATGATGCTGTTAAAGTGCTGCATTCAATATGCCAGCAAATTTGGAAAACACAAGAGTGGCCACAGGATTGGAAAAAGTCAGTTTACATTACAATCCCAAAGAAGGCAATACCAAAGAGTGTTCACACTACTGTACAATTCCACTCATTTCACATGCTAGCAAGGTTATGCTCAAAATACTACAAGCTAGGTTGCAGCAGTATGTGAACTGAGAACTACCAGAAGTACAGGGTTTTGAAGAGGCAGAAGAACTAGAAATCAAATTGCCAACATTTGTTGGATCATGGAGAAAGCAAGAGATTTTCAGAAAAATATCTACTTCTGCTTCATTGACTACACTAAAGCCTTTGATTGTGTGGATCACAACAAACTGTGGCAAATTCATAAAGAGATGGGAGTACCAGACCATCTTACCTGTCACCTGAGAAACCTGTGCTAATCAAGAAGTAACAGTTAGAACCAGAAATGGAAGAACAGATTGGTTCAAATTTACGATGAGTATGACAAGATAATGTATTGTACATCATGCAAGATGCCAGGCTGGATGAATCACAAGCCAGAATTAAGATTGCTGAGTGAAATATTAACAATCGCAGATATGCAGAAAATCCCACTCTAATGGCAGAAAGTGAAGAGGAGCTAAACAGCTTCTTGAGGAGGATGAAAGAGGAGAGTACAAAAGCTGTCTTGAAACTCAACATTAAAAAAACGAAGATCATGGCAACCGGTCCCATCACTTCCTGACAAATCGAAAGGGGAAGTAATGGAATTAGTGACAGATTTTATTTTCTTGGACTCTAAGATCACTGCAGATGGTGACTGTGGCCAAGAAATTAAAAGACGCTTGCTCCTTGGGAGGAAAGCTATGTCAATCCTAGACAACATATTAAAAAACAGAAACAGCACCTTACTGACAAAGGTCCATATAATCAAAGCTATGATTTTCCCTGTAATAATGTATGGCTGTGAGAGTTGGATCATAAGGAAGGCTGAGCACTGAAGAATTGATACCTTTGAACTGTGGTGCTGGAGAAGACTTCTGAGAGTCTTCAAGGAGTCCCAACTTGTCAATCCTGAAGAAAATCAACCCTAACTGTTCATTGGAAGGAAACATACTGAAGATGTAATTCAAATACTTTGGCCATATAATGCAAATAAGGACTCATTGGAAAATTACCATGATGCTGGGGAATAATGAAAAAGTCAAAAGGAGAAGGAAATGGCAGAGGATCAGATGGTTAGATAGCATCATCAATGTAATGAACTTTGAGCAAACTCCAGGAGATAGTGGGAGAACAGGGAGTCCTTTTATACTAAACTCCATGTGGGTGCAAAGAGTCAGACATGACTTAGTGACTGAACAACAAAATAACATGTGTGCTATTCCAGTGGTCTAGCTTATTGAAAATTCAAAATTAAGATGAATGGTAAAAAATGAAGAATGATATCCAGAACATGGCCATGTACAACATTTGTTACTTCCTTTCAATTTTTGAATTGAGAAAGCCTTTTGGATTAAAGGCGAAACCTCTTCGACTTGAGAAAAATCCAGTCCAGATGCCTGTTTTTTAAACTTTGTTGCGATCCTTTGAATTAGCTCTACAAACTTCCCGAAGGACACAACTGCTTCATTGGTTTTAAGAATTCTAATATACTTTGTGAAATGTTACTTGCAAATATTTTGTATAGTAATAACAAGATTGTCATATTTGATGCTACTTATCCAAAGATCAAATTATCTCTTTATATAATACTCAAATGGAATTTGAGGAACTTATAGTTAGAGCCCCTCCACTTCTGGATAGCACCAGTGAGTAAATGTTACATTATTGTAATTATTATTTTTGTAATAATTATAAAAGATATCTATATAGCAGTACAACTTTGTAAGAAACAAACCTAATTATACCTGATGTATTTTTCTGTGCATATCAAAATTAAAGATAAGGGATTATATTAATGAGTTCATTGAATTAAGTCATTAATGTAATTAAAAAAAATTTTTTTTGAAAAATGGAGACAGTTCCATCAATGTTTTCTAATTTATAGTGATATACTAAATTAATCCATATTAAGGCTCATTATCTGGATCAGAGCAATCTTCAATTTTTAAATGATTTTGAGTTCAGGTTGCCTCTGATTACATAATGCTAACAACATTTTATTGAGACAAAGAATTATTAAGCAGTCTGAAACTGGCTTATCCATACACCCTAACTAATTTGTTTAGGTCCCTGCATACAAATAGTGATGACTTCAGGACAGAAACTTCCATTTTCCTTCTTGCAATTTTGAAGACAGGAGAGAAGGAGCCCTAAGAACCAATGAATTATTTGCCAAACACCAAACAATGCATGTTGTATAGAAAAGAAGAATGTCAGCTTAGTTACTACATTGCTGTAGATTGTTCTTTTACTGAGTTTGGATGTTTTCTTTGGGATTTCAATATTTTGAAATAATTCTGTCTTAAAAATCTTTAAATGTTTGTAAATAGCATATCTAAATGTTTTTATGTTTGCAGATTGCCCTGGGGAAGGAATATAGTTCCAAAACTCAATGGGCAGAAATAAAACACAGATCAAATAAATCTCCTTGACAGCTCATGAGAACTGCTCTGTTTTGCCTAATCCTGCTGTCAGTGTCTTCCATCTTTTTTTGGTGTTCCTCCAAACTGGACAATCAGTTCCATGTTTGGACAAAACAGGAAGCTTTAGTTAAGAATCTGGGTTTATTCACTCTGCACATAAAACAGGGAGGGGCTCTCTCTGTGTGTGTATATATGTGTATATATATATATGTTTGGCTGGCAAACAATGCTTTAAACCATTATACCAGGCCATGATAAGAACTCAGCATGCAACAGATAGGAAATTACCACACAAATGACACAATAAGTCTTCAGCTTAATATTATATATATGGACATATATGGACAAAGTCCCTCCCTATTACACACACAAACACATGGTTAAATGACATGATTTAAGCTAAGACATCAATTCTAGATCAATTACAAAAAGGAGGTGATTTCAATAGTTCAAACACAGAATTAAAAATACATGTCCTGCTCAATAATTACTGTATTAGCAGAATTCTTTCTAATAACTTGATTCAAAATAATAAAAGCATATGGGGAGCATTAAAGACTGTTTACAGCAGTATCTTTTTCAATAAAATATTCCACTGATTCCTTAGCTGTTAGAGAACAGCTAAGTCCTATAAAGTTACAATTATAATACAATTATAGTATTACTATATTTCCACATAACCGCTAGATATTTTTGAATGTGAACACTTAAAATACATATTATTATATATACTGGGTTTTATTTATACTTTTCTTCTTTTTACCTAAATTCATTGCTGAATTTGAGGATGTAGACACAGCAGCAGGGCCAAAGTCAGACATCTGAGATAACTGTGAAGCTAAAATATGAGTTATTAAATTTTTGTTGACTAAGCAATTCTCACAAACATTTAAGACTAATACTAGTATATAGTTCCGTACTTAATAAATGTAATAGTCTTATAACATTTCATTACAGTGCTTTTGATATTTGGCTACTTTGGTATTAAAAGTTTTATTAAACTAAATTTTTAAAAGATGCTGAAAGTATTTTATGTCCTCAGTGAAAAGACAGGAATAATACAAATGAATTTTTAAAACTGGATTTGGCTGGAAAACATTGAATTAAACCATTTATTCCAGGCTGTGGTAAGAACCCAGCATGCAACAGCTAGGAAATTACCACACAAATGACACAGTAAGTCTTTAGCTTAATATGTCATCTGAATGATACAGTTGCTATGGATTTTTAAATATTGATTTATTGCTACAGTCATTTGTTAGTTTGATTAATTCCAAGTTCAGGCAAATAAAATCAAGTCTGTTCAATATCCTGAAAAAAGCTTTTCCTGAAAAGACATTATGCAAGTTAACATAGAAATAAATAGAAATATTCTTTCAGAGAGGTAACAAAGTCTTGAAGAGTGTCTAATAAAGCATTTCTACTTTCAAATCTATTCCAAAAATCTTAAAATGTTTAACAACACAAACATATTTTAATGTAATATAATATACTGTATTACATTTCATTCTCACAGATGAAAAGTCCTGCTATCTTCCTCAATTTATAGTAAGCATAGATACATATCCATCACATAGAAGATGAATAACAGATAATAAAGCAAAGAGATGAAATGAACAAGAAACATAGAACCAAAACCATTCCATATACTACTTCATAGCTTTTCATCCAGTCTGAATGCAAACTATCTTTCCCACTATGTCCATATTCTCCTTTTTGTATAGCTTCATCTGCATATAAAATTACATGCAGTTTCACATCCCCAACCAACACATCTCCAACTTTACCACAATCATTTAGTAATTTGCATAATATTGCCAAGTTGCACATGATCCCTGATATAAGCAAGCAATAACAGAATTCTTCTAATTGTTCGGGACCAAATGTAGTCTTTCCACAACATTTTAAAAAAAATATGCAAATCACATCCTTATTTTAATATTTCTCTAGGTACCTTATTTTCTCCTACAATATAACCATTTTGTAATGTCTTCACAGCATTTATGGCTTCTTTTTCCTAATGTCTGCTTGAGTCTATAGCATTCATTTAAATTCCATTCTTCAACATATCAGTATAATTCCCATATTCTGTCTAAAATGTTTAGAATTCCATGCCCTCTTTAATTTTATCTAAAAGCTTTTCATCAATTTTATTTCTAATTCCATTGCCTCTGTTGAGCATTTTTATTTTTCATTCTGCTATGGCAGTTAGCAGCCACAACTGAGGGAATCTTCATTTAATCAATTTATATAGTACACATCTTAACAATGTCTTTGGGCAATAAATATAACCTTACCCTCATGTAAGGTTATATTTATAACCTTATAATAAGGTTATATCAATAAATATAACCTGATATAACCTTACCCTCACTTCCATCCCATTTTAAAATATATGCATGATTATAAAAATCAGTAACATTAATTTGTTGGGTCTAGAGAAATATTTATCCTGCTGTTTCAGAAGTTTTATTTATAATTGCTCAGATTATAACTGAAATGAAACAGACCAGAATAAGTCTGAGGGCATAAAAACATGCATTATATATTAAAAGAATATATAGAATCAATTGCTTTTAAACAGCCAATTATCTAGCAAGAGTATGCAGACGGGGAGGGGGAATATTGGCAAAATGGAAGTAATACCGAGAAAATTTCAACAATAAAAAGATATTTCTGCTTCCTACAAATGAACATCATACCAGTAAGGGAAATATTTTCTCTTTTCTCCTTCATGTCCTTTATTCTTCTCTCCACTGAATTGCACTGATGCTTTATTTTATTTGCTGGACTGTATACCAGTGAACCATCGTCTTCAAATAATAAAACTGGTATGTCTATTTTTAAAAAATGGGAAATTATCAATGGGTTTTACATTTCAGCAAAAATAATATATACATTTTGAAAGGATAATATTTGGAACTTGGACATTTTTGTAAAATTCTGAAAGTTTAAAAATAATCTAAAAAAGAAAGATCTACATTAAAATGC
>JANHZU010003034.1:134932-149315 GCA_032468055.1 Acrochordus granulatus
AGAAAAGACATTATCTACATGTATTGCTGTTTGGAAGTCTCATATAGGGTTTTTGTGTAAAAATAAAAAAATGAACTTGTGACTTATGGTTTTGACAATCAAGATAGATAATAGAAAGAAGAGTAGTATGATGTAACTTCGTATTTATAACTGCTGTGAAGAATATCAGAAGCCCTTCTTTATATTTTTTCTTTCTTTTCGATTTGTCTTAACTTTTTAAATTTTCTTATACTTTTTGCTTTTTCTTTGATGTCTTTCTCCCCGCTGCTTACTACATATTAGTTTGTATTCATTTTTAATATTTTGTTTAAGAACATAAATAATAAAATTATTTTAAAAAACAATGCAACTAATCAGAATATCTCAGCATGAAGCCTAAATACCATGGTCTCCTGTGACTAAGAGATGTAGTCCCTATGCAATAAAGATTGAATATAAGATACCCAGAGTTGCCTTATTGGTGAGATGGGTGGCATCTATATTTAATAAATAAATAAAAATATGACATGTTTGAGTTTTTAATACATGATCTGTGGATTTTGCATCATCTTTTAATTCAGGGTCAAGGACAAAATGGATTTAAAGATATTTTTCCAGCCATTGAAATTATCTTCCATCCATGATGAGTAGATTGATGTTTTTCACAAACAGAACTCTAGATATTTAGAGAAATTACAAGTTTTTCCATGCAGCCTTAGACTGCCTGACTGCTGCATGTATTCCACTGGAAATAACACTGGCTTAAGAAATTTTTTCCATTTTCCTCTGTAATTGTGTTCCAATGCATTTATCATGTCCCTAAAGTGATGGATTCTCTGTTTCCTTATCACTTCTATCTGAATTGGGAAATCAAGTACCAATCACTTTTTTTTCCATGGACGGGGTTTTGAGGACATATGCTTTCCACTGATAGTCCTTTTATGAGTCTCCCTCCACTGACTTCCTTATGGACTTGACACCTTCCTATCGCTGGCAGAGTGAACAAGGAAGGAAGGAAGGAAAGAAAGAGAAAGAAAGAAAGAATCTCTTTTAAGGATCTTTCTCATAGCCAAGTTAAATGCCATTCATCAGCCATGGATCAAAAAAAACTTGCACTGGCAAAAAATATGCTGTCCTTCCTAGTAATCTCTGTTCTGCCCCAAGTTTAAGGTCAGTAAAAGATGCTATCCTTTTCTACAGTGAACTGGGCTACACTGTAAAAAAGACTACTTTTGTCTTGGCTTGACTTTTCTCCCCTCCCACC
Organism: Acrochordus granulatus; assembly: GCA_032468055.1. Classification (NCBI taxonomy): domain Eukaryota; kingdom Metazoa; phylum Chordata; class Lepidosauria; order Squamata; family Acrochordidae; genus Acrochordus; species Acrochordus granulatus. Next base: position 136,176 of record JANHZU010003034.1, read on the forward strand.
AAACATCTTCTGCCAATGAGAAGACATCATGAATCACTTTCCTTAATATGAGATGAGCTTTGGGCTAGTAATCAGATACATTTTAACAGATGGTTAGGCAAGCAGATTTCAGCATTTGTCAAAACTTGCTGTGTGTTGAAAAGATGCCTGCTCTTCAGGTGCTAGCCTTTGTATATAGGATTAGCACGATTTCAGAAGAGACCTAAATCCATATTATGAGACCAGCAAGCAGCCCAAACCCAAGCTTAGATAAGAGCCATGAGGTAGCAGAAGGAGCTGCCTGTTGCTCTCTTGCTTTTTTATGAACGGCTCCATTTTTGCCATCCTAGGCAGCTGCTGTTTTGTCAAATTCACATTTGGCTCCACACAACCGGAAGAGCATGGTTTGAAAGAATAGGAAAACTTTATTCAACTTGCAGGCATCTTGCCTTGCCATCATTTCCCACTCTTCTCCATGTCACCTTTGCATTCCAAAGACTGATAATTGAATTATAGAATCCAGGGAGGAAATAATTCACAGTGTAACCAGAAAATGATCTGAACATGGCAAAGGACAGATATTAATATTCTTTATTTCAAGTTTATATCTCATCTATCCCAAAATTTAAAACTCAGTGATTGCTTGCTTTTATGTGACATAGCAGTTACTTGTGATAAGCCTATGATCAGCATGAAAGCTCTGAACTCTAATGCCAGTAGTGGGCATAGCTACATACCTCTTTCCCCTATGGGAGTGGGGTTTTTTTATGTTGTGGATTTTCATGTTGTGGATTTTTAATGCTATAAGCTGCCTGGAGTTGCTATGTGTGAGTTGGGCAGCCATATAAATGTGTTTAATAAATAAATGAACTCGATAGGCAAATTTCTGACATGTTCTTATCATTGCCCAGCCAGTAATACTCACTAGGTTTGTACACTACTGATGTAATCCTGTGTACAGATGTGACATTTGCCAGAATATTTGGAAGCCAAGTCATTTAAAAATTCAAGCCAAGAGGAGAGGCAACTGATTAGAAGAATGGAACCAGTGCTAACACAGATCTCTCTTGCTCAGAAAAGGCCAAACCAATATCCCTTGTTGTACCCTCTACTACCCACTACATTCATGTAAGTCCCCAAATCTTGCACTGATCCTTCTTTTCTCTAAGTCACCATTAAGTCCTGGTCAATAGATATCCCATGAACACATAGTTTTGCATTTTTGCTTCAAAAAATCATAGCATTGGAAAGGATCTTGGAGGTCTTCTAGTCCAATTTCCTGCCCAAGGCTGGAGTCCTCATATCATATCAGAAAAATATTTGTTCAATATGTTTCAATATTTGTTCAATATGTTTCAATATTTTCTTCAAAACTTCCAACGATAAACCTACAACTTTGGGAGGCATGAAGTTCCCCTACTAAATCAGGAACTTCCTCTTTATTTCCAAGTTGGAACTTCCACCCATTGCTTCTTCTCTTATTTTCAAGTGCTGTGGAGAACAAATGGATGCCTCTTCCCTGTGGCAGCCCTTCAAATATTGGAAGACTGCTATCATATATCCCTTAGTTTTCTCTTTGTTAAGCTAAACTTAAAAGTAAAAGTTGCCCCTGCTATTTGTGGCCAACTCTAGGGGGTGATGCTCATCTCTGATTCATGGCCAAGAGAGCCAGCATTTATCTAAAGATGCTTGGACTATATGCCAAGGTGCCCAGAATTCTGTTACCTTTCCCACCGAAGGCGGTACCTATTTATCTACTTAGGTGTTTACATGTCCTTTCAAACTGCTAGGTTTGCAGGAGCTGGAACAAGTAACAGGAACTCACTCCATTATGCAGCAGTGATTGGGTCTCAAACTGCTAAGCTTCTGACCTTCCAGTTGACAAGCCCAGCATCTTAACTGCTTGGCCATTGCACTCCACTATGCAAAACATACTTAGTTCATTTAGCTGTTCTTCATAGGATACAGCCTCTACACCCCATTATCATCTTTGTTGCTCTCCTCTACACTCTTTCTAGAGTCTCAACATTTATTTATTTATTGAATTTATATGCTGTCAAACTCAGAAAGGATTCTCAGTGGCTTACAGTAAAATAAATAATAATAAAAAATTAAAACAGTTAAAAAACCTTTAAAAATTACAAACCGGAATGAGAGGGGAGCTAAAAAATATACATAGGGGATGAGGTGAATATTAAATCTTCAACCATCTCTAAGATGATGCATGCCCATTGGAGCCCCACGCTAGCTGGCAGAGCCAGGTCTTAAGGCTCTTCTGGAAGGCTGTAAGGATGGGCGCAGATCTCACCTCTAGGGACAAGATGTTCCACAGGGAAGGAGCCACAGCAGAAAAGGCTCTTCTTCTTGATCCCATCAGCCAAAACTCCTTGGCTGATGGGATCCAGAGGAGGTCTCTTCCGTTGGATTTGGTGGGCTGGGACATCCCCATTGGGGTGATACGGTGCTTAGATAGCATGGTCCCATGCCATGAAGGGCTTTAAAGGTCAAAACCAACACCTTGAATTGCACCCAGAAGCAGACTGGCAATGAATGCAGCTCACAGAATAAAGGTGCCATTCTATTGACCCCTACAATCATCTGTGCAGTGGCATTCTGAATCAGCTGCAGTCTCTGAATGATCTTCAAGGATAGCCCCATGTAGAGCTTATTGCACTAATCCAACAAAGAGATGACAAGGGCATGAGTGACTGAGTGAAGGGAGCTCTGGTCTAGGAAGGGACATAACTGGTACACCACATGTAGTTTTTGTGAAAAGGCTGTCCTAGCTGCGACTGCCACCTGCTCTTCGAGCAGGAGTTGCAAGTCCAGGAGAACCCCAGATTGCATACTGGATCTGTCCGGGGTGAACCTACCCCATTCAGAGTTAAAATTGTTAGTCCCAGAACAGGTCCAAAGACACCCAAAGCTACTCAGTCTTGCCAGGGTTCAGTTGAAGCCTATTGTCCCCCATCCAGACCCGTACAGCCTCCAGACACTGAGTCAGGGCCAAGACGGCATCACCTGGATCACCAGCGATGGACATATAAATCTGAGTATCATCAGCATACTGATGATACCTTGTCCTATGGTGACAGATGATCTCACCAAGTGGTTTCATATAAATGTTAAAAAGGAGAGGAGAAAGTACTGAGCCTTGCAGCTCACCACAAAGTAATGGCCATGGCCTGGACTTCTCTCTCCCTATTAACACTAATTGGTGCTGGCCTTGGAGAAAGGAGCCAAACCAGTGCAAAATTGCATCACCCAGCCCCAACCCCTGCAAAAGGATACCATGGTTGACGGTATTGAATGCTGTCGAGAGGTCAAGGAGAGCTAGGATGGATGCACTACCACCATCCCACTCTCGCCAGAGATCATCCATAGGAGTGACCATTGAGTCTTGATTGCATAATGGCCTGAACCCAGACTGAAAAGGGCCCAGAAAATCTGTTTCCTTCAAGAATCTCTGAAGCTGCCATGCAACCACTTTCTCAACCACCTTCCCTAAGAAGGGCAAGTGGGAAACTGGATGATAATTGTCCAGGCAGGTGGAGTCCAATGAAGGTTTTTTTTTAACAGGGGATGAACCAGGGCCTCCCTAAAAGGACCTGGAAATGTTCCCTCTTGTAGTGGCATTTGTCACTGCATGGACCCATCTGTTAGTCACCATCCTGGCAGATTTCACCAACCAGGAGGGACAAGGATCTAATAGACAAGTAGTTGCACTGACAGTACTGAGGACTTTGTCCATTTTCATCAGGAACAACAGGATCAAATTGTTCCCAGATAACTGGGTGAGACTCCTCCCTAGGCATCTCAAGTGGATCTGCATCATGCACGGTTTCCAACTGGGACTGAATCTGAGCTACTTTATCTGCCAGGTGCTCAGCAAATTCCTCTACATGGCCCTAGAGAAGATCCCCCAAGTCCCCCACACCTAGAAGGGATTGGGTGATCTTAAACAGGGCCGAAGGACAATGCTCTGCAGATGTAATAAGGGCGGAGAAATGATTACATTTCGCCACCCTTATTGCCACAAGGTAGGCCTTAGCAGTGGCCCTAACTTGTGTTCAGTCAGATTCTTCTCCAGACTTCTACCAGTGGTGCTCCAGGAATCTTTTTACCCTTTTCAGCACCTGCTATTATTCTGTGAACCATGGAGAGTGCCAAGTGTGATGAGTATAGAGAAGCTACATAGGTGCGATCCTATCCAGAGCCATCCTTTGGTTCCAGGACATAACCAGGGCTTTGGCAGGACCCTGCAGCAATGCCCCCGGAACTTCCCCCAGCTGCCTCTGAAACTCATCCAGATCCATCAGTCACTGAGGGCAGACTGAACAAATACGTCCTATCTCCCTTTAGAGGGGCGTGTCATAAGAGAGTCTCAATGACACCAGGGTATGATCTGACCATGACAAGGGGGACATTGGAAGTTCCCCCTGCAGATCACATTGCAATTGCTCTGACAAGAAAATCATATCTGGATGGCATGAATTAATCTGGGATAGGTACATGGCTGCCATGGAAGCCAGGAACTCCTGAGCTAGTCCTGAGGACAGACCCAGAGATGGCAAATTAAAATCCTGCAGGACCATCAGGCTGGGGAAGTCCACTGCCAACCCTGAGATGGCCTCGACCAGCTCAGGAAGGGAGGCTGGTACAGTAGCAACAGTCCCAACTGATCCTGAGAGCCAAGCTTCAAAACAGGATCTCACAATTGAACAAAGAGAGATTCTTGAATGCCCACTGACACCCCACCCCCCTACCCTTATACAGTAAGGGGTCTTGGCTGGTGCCAAATCTTAAACCCAGCTGGACACATTTCTGAGAAGGCAACCCCCCCTCCCAGGAGCTAGCCAGGTCTCAGTAATGCACGCCAGATCAGCCTGCTCCTCCTCAATGATGTCACAGATCAAAGGAGCTTTATTATTGACTGATTTGGCATTCACCAGCAGCAGCCGGACTGCAGGGCCTCCAAGGGCATGCTGTCCAAGTACTGGATGTGAGCACAGAAGGCCAGAACATACAACCAATACTAAACATTGAAGGTGTCCTCCCTTGCAACAGCCTGCCCCCCACTCCTCTGGTATTCCATGCCTGTCACCACCTGAATAGAATCTCCTGCCCCTTAGACCCCCCCAGGGTGAATTTCCCTCTCCGACCCTGACATCCCCTTCTCCAAGCCATAGGCTCTACCATCGCCAACAATCACACACAAACACACACACAAGCAACCTAGAGCAAGGGATGAAGAACAGGAACACCCAGTTCTATAGCATATGCTCTCAGGGCTTTACAGTATTCCCATCTCATCCCTTGCTCACACAAACATACAATGCCCACCCCTCCCACCAAGCCCTCTCACTGCTAAATAGAAGAGGGGCCAAACTCACCCATCCCTCCATCCAGCTTTCATCATGGATGGGGGGTCCACACCACAACTACATCCACCCAGGCCACCTCCGACTCTCACTCTAAGCCCAACCCCCAACCAAATGGGTCAACAGTTCTCCCACGTGCCAATCAATAACAACTCTGTTTTCTCCTTTTTTGTATTGTGACCAGAACTGGATGCAGTATTCCAAATGTTGTCTCACCAGTTATATATTAATGTACTCACTGGCTACAGTTACACTTTTTTATACTTTTGTTCCCAAGTTTCTATTTGGTTTCCTAGGAAAAAAAATCCTTGCATTTAACTAGAGAAGTATAACATCCTTATGTCTCTTGAAACTAGTTGTGGGCACACAGCAATGATAAAGCAATGGTAGGGCCGCCTGCTAATAGGCAATTTGGCTGGCTGTTCCTAATTCCTGACACAGTTTATTTATTAATTGCTCCAGTGGTATAAATGTCTTTCAGAGCCCTAACCACTATTGCTAATGCACAGGGGACCAATGACTGTCTCCTTCCTATCACTACATAAGTTGAAAATAACCAATTCAGAAAGCCAGTGCTGTGCAGCTTTATCAGGAACAGATTTGCCCCAAAATAAATGCAAGCAGAACTCTTCTTTATGTCTCCTTCTCCAGTGTGAAGAAGTTGGGGACCTGAAGGGATGGGTGAGGACCAACATGCGGAATCCCATACCTTATCTTTTCTTTAGAACACCCAAAGAATTGTATGCAGAAGAAAACATTCACAAGTGGCCAGCAGTATTTCTACAACTTACCAGCTTGCTCTATGTGGAAAGTAATATGTATTTGCCACTTTGCCCAAATATCAGCTTCTAAACATATTTGTTTTGAAGGCCTGCCTAGCAATTGCTGCTTAAAAAAAATTAACAGCACTTTTTCAACAATAACAAAAAGTACAGCAAAATCAGCTTTTTAAAGAAATAATGTTTGCTAGAATGTTAGCGACTGAAGTGATTTCAAGCCCACTAACTTCGGGCTCTTTCCACTCTGCAAAGTGTTCTTATGGAGAGACGATCGGTGCTGCCAATTTTTACACAGTTCGTTCATTATTTGAAAGCAAGGAAAAACTGGATGTAGATGCAATTGAATAATGCTGTAAGTGCAAGTCCACTGATATATTATCTAGAAAATACTGAAGACAGGGTATTCCTTTACACATGCCATATAAAACGCAGAGACCCTGTTTCCTCAACATTCTTAAGGGACCAGTGGTGGAGCTAGCATTTTATGTATTTATGTCACATTTCTAAGCTACCCAAATACAAATTACTTTGAGTAGGTTTACTGAGTTAAAAGAATAATTACATACACACACACCCAGCCGAACCATTCTAACCCAAGGCCTGGGGAAAATCTAGCTTTCTACTGAATGCTTGAAAGTGGAGGCCATGTGCGTCTCTGGGGGGATTCTGTTCCAAAAGTCACATGTAGTGACAAAGAAGGAACATCCTGGAATTTATTACGCATTGCCCTGGCATTTAATTGTGGCAGCTAAAGACAGCCACCAAGGAATCAATGACCTAGCCTTGGAGGTGAATACTGAGGGCTGGTTGGCAGCAAAGAATTTTAGCCATTGAACTTGCTGATTCCAAAAACAGCCCATCCTTGGGTTTCTACTATATCTCCCTCCATTCACCCCTATGCTGATAGTTGCACAAACTTAATCTTTCTCATCAACTCTTTTCCATCTTCCCAAGCCACGGAACCCATCTGCACACTTCTATACCTCCTTCCAAGCTGTTGGAATACCCAAAAACAAGATTCTTTGTTCAAGAATCATTGCAGAGGCCTGACAGTACAGAACATATTTTCCAGACATAAATTGGCTGTTGCTTCTCTGGCCAATGGGAAGGACTAGTAACATCATGAAGCCACTGGAAAGCAGCTAGAAATTTGGTATTCCAAAAATGATGATTTTTATCTGTCTTAGTATATAAATATGCTTATTTACTATCAGAACCACTGCTAAGTACATATAGTTGAGCTAAGCATCTTGCAACAAGGGCCAAATGGTGACAGATTAGCACATGAGGTATTCTTCCTGGATTTACAAAGTGCAAGTTTCTCTAAACAGGTGCCCTGCATCCGTGTTGGACAACAAATCACAGATTTCCCAATTAGTTCTAGTTGGAGGTGTAATGCAAATCACCAGGGGGGTCTTCTTTAGAGGAAGCTAAGAGTCATTTATGTACCAAATACAGGTTATTAAATAAATATTTGCATTTATGTGCATGTTCTTTCAAACTTCACGCAGAAGTATCCAAGCATTTATGCTAGTATACATTAAAACTTCTACAAACCCGTCCCACTCTTTTTTTCACAACAAAATGTGGGCCAAGGCTCTCTAACTCTACAGCTCCCCTTGGATTCTACTTTTTTTCATGGAAGGGGGTGTATGAACCTTGCCTAACAAGTAAATTACAAATACTATAACACTTAACAGCTTTAGCATATCAATATGGGATTTGAATGCATCTATTTATAAAGGAGAAGGACAGAAAAGTGACTGATATTATTGGGGTATTCAACCAATACTTTTCCCCCAAGCTTCAGTATTTGTGAGCCTGCTGGCTGTAGTCTAGCTGCTCTGCTTTATGAATTCAAGTTGTGATCCAGTAGGGGCAGCTTGCTAGTCAATATGTGTCCAGCAGTGGTTATAGGTGGAGTGGGGTGCTGACACAGACCATGAAACAAAGAGCAGCAAAGTTCCATCTTGCTTAATTTGCATTTAGAGTGCCATGACTAGCAATCTGTTAAACAGGGGAAAGAGATGTTTCATGTTGTTTAATGTCAAAATCCAGTTATCATGGCATAAGATTTTCACCTGATTAGGCTGTTGCCTAAAATGAAGTATTTAATTTCAGTATTGCATGGCTAATGGATCAGTATTTACTTATGACAGATTGTTCAGATATTGATTGATATACAAGCATTATACAAGAGCCAGTTTGGTCTAGTGGTTAAGGCAACAGGCTAGAAACTGGGAGGTCGTAAGTTTTAATCCCACCTTAGTCATGAAAGCCAATTGGGTGACCTCAAGCCAGTCATCTTCTCTCAGCCCAACCCACCTCACAGGGTTGTTGTAGAGAAAATAGGAGGAGAAAGGTGTGTTTAAATATGTTTGCTACCTTGAGTTGTTTATACAATAATAAAGGCAGGATACAAATAAAATTAATTTATCTTGGTATAAAATGAGGAAAAGCCTGGAACTGGGTGAAATCCTAGGGTCTCTTCCAATCCACACTTCTTCTGTTGAAAATAGTAATGCCAAGTGGATCAGAAGGAGCAGAACAGGGGATTACATAAAAACCTCATTTGGCAGAGATATTCTGTGGATTTCAGTTAATGACTTTTAAAATTGGCCTTAACTAAGGTTAAAAGAGAAAAAGATCAGAGGCTTTTCTGGAAAGACTGAACTATTTTTATCCAAAATAGTTATGGACATCAGTATTACTGAGCAAGTCATAATTTGCTAGATTCACTCAGTACGCTAAACCATAAATCAAGATTCTCAAACTCATAAACACATGTAACTCTGCAAGCTATTTTCTGAGCCAACAACAGTAATGGTAAACCTAAGATGTGTGTCAAAGGAATACATCACAATGTTTTGGGTGACATGCCAGTGTTTACCAACACCTGACAACTATTCGAAAGCATGCACCATTCTTGGGTGATTTTCAGAGGCTGTGGAGACCTCATGAGAATGGTTGTGCCCTTCTGTAGCTCTGGAGCACAAGAACAAGGCATCTTTTTGCACAATTTTCAGAGGCTGCAGACACCATGGAAGAACATTCTCCAAAGTTGCTTCACAGATGAAGACCTCATGTGACCAGGAGCAGCCTTGGTAGGCCTCAGGGGCCTATCGGTACAAAGAGAACACCGCCTGAAGGTAAGTGGCACATGGCAGATCCTGGGAAGCACAGGCTGCAGGAGCAATTGCACCGTTCCTCCAGGCTTGCATGCATTCCCCAAATGTTTGACATGCCGAAGACAAAAGGTTCGCCATCACCGGGCTACAACAATGATTGCAAACAAATGCACCCAGTAATAACAAGAGAGTGGGCTCAAATTTGCAGCCTGTGAGATCCCAAATAATTTTCTGCAGGCTAATAACAATACTTCGTAGGTGCTACATATACTACTCAGCAAGGCCAGGGAGCTACTGGAAATACTCCAGGCAGTCTGGCAAAGGCAGCACCTTACTTTTTGCATCAACTCCAACCTGGCAGTTCTGGCAACAGTAGCCCCTGATTGACTGGGTGGCACATCTTATATCCTAAGGTCTCTCATGCTAAACAAGGGCTATAGGGTACTGTCCAAGTGGGCGCAGTAGGGAGGCGAGCGTTGGCCAAGGAAAATGGGGGCACATTTGGGATGCCCCCAAAGGAGGGAAGGGAGTGGCCAAGGCTGTGGGCCAAATCTAGCATTTGTTGTGAGGGTCCCTCTAAAGGGCAGAAATGGGAAAATCTGCTGGGCAACTGAAGGAAGAAGACCTCTGCCATGGCAAGGAAAGAGCAGAATAGGGAAAGCTAATGAGAAAAACATCAGAAGGAAAGGGGACCTCTTTGCTCAGCTAACCCGCTTTTCCTAATGCCTGTGGTAAACATTTTTTTAAAAATGTATATTTTCTTTCTCTCACTCCAGTTACTGCAGAAACATGCAACTGTGGTTACAGCTGTTGGGAAAAGTGGCTGGAATTACAGCCATTCTGTGATCAATTCAGCAGCCTTGCGAGAGATTCTTTAATGCAGAAGGAGCAGCAGTGTCTTTGTGGTCCATTTACATTTATAGCAATTGCTCAGATTTCAATTTCCCCTTTTATTCTTCAAAAGCCCAAATAAATACACCCAAAATGAACTGAAATCATAGCCATTATTTCTCATCTGTGTGGAATGAAAATAAAGGGATTTTAATTGCTCCTGGAGTAATTAATTAGGAGTAATTAATGGATGACTTTTTTTGTACTCTCCTACTGATCAGTTGACGAGAGAGCATTCACTGACCCCCATGTTCCCTGTATGTTGTTAGCTCTGTGAGAAGGTTGAGAGCACACATGGTATGATCTGAAAATGGCCTTGTTTCTACAACACATATAACTGTGTCAACAAATGCAGTTAAGATGATATAGAAACCAGAAAAAATTGTCAATAGACTCAGTTCACTGCTCCCAAGGGATTAAATTTAATCCAGAACACACCTAATTTGTGCATAGGTTACCAGGGTTTCTCAACCTTGACAACTCTAAGATGTGTAGAATTCATCTCCTCACACCTTAGTAATAAGGTCATGAAATGACTCTCTGATACAATGGCTCATGGGTGTATGCAACTATGTGCTGTTAAATTAGTAGTAAGCAGATTATTACTTATGAACTAATTAAGAATGTGTTGGTAACTCAGCCACTGCCATACACACAAATATATTTCTTATTTTGACAACATTGAAGTTTGTGTAAAATGAGATAGTTAACTTCCAGAACCAGAACTTTGATCCAGCTTTCCTTCAAGAAAGGAAATTATTTTATAGGTACCAATAATATTCTCTTTATTAATCAGTGTATTATACAAACTATTAATCAGTGTATTATACAAACTATGAAGCATTGCTACTAAATGATCAAATAGAGGATAATACAAGCAGAATAACTGAATACCTTTTCTGATTCACCTGTGAAATACATCTTTCCTGTTTAATTTTGCACCCCTGAACTTCTGCCTGAAGTTCAGATTTTAACATTTTAATTAATTAAAATTTTAATTCCACAGAACATTCTAATTAGCCTATTTTAGCATATTTTAAGTGGAGAGGAAGATGGCAACCCTATCTGTATTTCTTGATCTGATTCTAAATAAGAAATATACAACAAAAATTGTATATTTAAAAAAATAAAATTTGAGGCCAAATTTATTTAGCCAAGCCAAAAAAACCCCTTCAGACATTATAAATGCTGTTTATAGAATTATGCTATCATGAGTAGAGTGAAATTTCTATTTATTTTTAAATATTTGTATAGCAGCCCATTTTGTAACCACAATCCTAAGTGGCACATATAACAGTAAAAAACACAAAACTTCCAACCAGTCAGAGTAAAAACAAAAATTTAAACTCTATAAAAACTCATGGCATTCTGGGCCTCACACTTCCATCCATCTGCATGGAATTTTATTGGATTATCCTACTCCACATGATATATTTGTGGCAGTTTTCCTTTATAAATGTTTACTTTTATTTGGATTGTGCAAAGGAATGTTTCCAGTGGTCAAATAGCAAAATGTTTTAACTAATAAATGATCCAGCAATCTGTTTGCTTGATTGAGGACTTTTTTATTGTGTTTTTTTATGAATGTATAAAAATAAAGTACATATGTACAATATAAAAATGTATGTATAATGAATGAATGTATAAAAATATAAAAATACATCGATAAAAATATAAAAATACATTGATTCACTCATGGAGTAATCATTTGTTATCTTTTGATAAAAGCATCTCAAAATACTTGAGGAACTTAAACATATCTTTGAAACTCCTATCAGCTTTTTTTCAAGCTTTCATGGCATTGTATGCGTACCTTTATAAAGGTATTGGAACTAATATATATAGTGTTTTACAATAAAAAATGAATCAGAAAGTGATGCTTCTACCTGAGAAGTAATTTTTGGACATTCCTTCTAAGTAGCAACAGCAAAGAAAATATCACTGGGTTGTATGTGATAATCATCATGTATGTCCTTGATTGCTCTCAAGTTTTGCTATTTGTCATTTCAACTCCTCTTCACTGCAAATAACAATCTTGGGAGCAAACAAGAGCAGCTTTATTACTATTTAATGAACACTGTCCCTTTGTGACACAATCATATCTGGCAGCATCTGCTATAAGGTATTTTAAGAGCAAGAAGAGTATTTAAAGATGTCTCCTTAGTTTGATCTTTATTCTTGGTACATCATATCAGTCAGATCAGGAACACAAAATTTGTAACCTTAAATGACTCAATAGTACTCCAAGTAATCCAATTGAGATTAGAATTTCCATTACGAAGTTGCAGTTGTCAGGATGGCTGCTCAATGACAGCAATCCTTGAACTAATGGTTGCTGTTGTTAACTGAATTCTGCAGTCATTAAATGAAGAAATTTCCTGCTGGTTTCCCCCAAAGTCAATGGGGAAGCCAGCAGAAAATTGCAAATCCCAAGACTTCAGGTTGCTACTGAGTTGGGGGAGGAAGTAAGGGGACATGGAGGTGCAAGGGAGGGTGTATAGAGGTGCTGTACCACATTTCAGGGAGAAGATGCACAAGGATGTACTCCAGTTCAAGGGAGGGCATGAGGAGGTATATGAGAGGCACAGATCAGTTTGGGGAAGGTATGCAAGAGTGCAAGAAGGTACATGAGAGGGTCAATGTGAATCAGGAGATGCACAAGGATGCACAAGGATGTATAAAGGTACATGAGGATGTGTGAGAGGTGTGGATCAAGGAGGGTGTGTGAGGGTGCATTAGAATAATAGTATTGGTTGGGAAAAGTGAGTAAGAGTGCTAAGAGCTACACAAGAGGTGCCAGGTGGGTTGGGGAGGATGTGCATGAGCGTGTGAGTAGCCTGCATGGCGTGAATGCAGAGGGGCTGGGTTAGGGTGCTTCTTAGCCCATAAGAGAAGAGCCTTCTCTGCTGTTGTCCTGCCCTATGGAACATCTTGCCCCTCGAGCTGAGGGCTGCCCCCTCCCTGATGGCCTTCCGGAAGGGC
>JANHZU010003035.1:11443-22360 GCA_032468055.1 Acrochordus granulatus
CTGTCTTAAAGATCAAGTCAAGCTACTTGTCTATCTACTTCCTATTTTCCAGGACTCCAGACAACTGTCTTTCTCCCAGCAATTACAGACTGAGATATTTATTATTTAAATATTTATTAGATTTTTATTCCATCTTATCTTTATTTCTTGATAAATAAGCAGAAAGGCAGCAAACATACCAATATTCCTTCCTCCTATTTTCCCCACAACAATAACCCTGTGGAGTGAGTTGTGTGGAGAGAACATGACTCGCCCAAAATCACCCAGCTGGTTTTCATACCTAAAGCAGAGCTAGAGCTCCCAATCTCCTAGTTTCTAGACCAGCACCTTAACCGCAACACCAAACCAGCTCCAAACTTCAAAAGTTCCACAGTTCCAAAATTGGTAACTACTGCTGAAATAAAATAATCCATATTTTAGAGAAAGATAGCCAAACTGGTGTTTTAAAAGCAGCACTTCATTTTTTCTTGCATAAAAGCTGAATTAACTCATAATGGGTCCAAGGAATACACTGACCTATAAACTCACCGAATTGGCTGGGGTTGCAAAATAGGTCAAGCAATAAAAAAAGTTAACACAACCTAACATGTTGCGTGCATGCAACCACTAGGTTTTTACTTAATGTGAAATTTGCATTTGTATGAACATAGCCATATAGAAGTGAACAGACCTAACAACTGAAGCCAGCATAAAGGTGCGTGACACTACTGTATATAATATATTTCACTTTTATTTTCTTTTTTTTTCTCTTATTTGCCAGGTGGTACATAGGCTGTGAAATATTATTTCTCTCATAAGCTAGGATTAAAGGCATCCCTCAGAAGACAGGCAGTAGTTTTGAGAACTCCCAAAACAGGTGCTATCCCTAAAGCAGGAGACAATTTTTAAACTCTCTGTGTGTGTGTGTGTGTTCACATGCCTTTGACTCAGTATGCACTCCTGGTGATGGTCTGGGCTAGCCCCTGCAGTTTTCTGGGCAACATTTTTGGAAGTACTTTGCCTTCTTGCAAAGCAGTGTTTACCAGCTTTGACAGCTTGAAGATGTGTGGACTTCACCTCCCAGAATTCCCCAGCCATTAAGTTGCCGAGGTTGAGAAACACTACTGCAAAGACTGAGAAAGATTGGCCCAAGATCACCTGTGGGTGATGTGTGGGAGGACTACAACTCCCAGTCTCCTGGTCCCTAACCTGGTGCCTTAAGCACTATACCACTGCTATGGTTCTCATAGCAGATGTACACAAATACATCCCAGGGCTGATATCTGGCTAAAAGTACTTATTGATCTGCTCCTCAGAGACAAATGGAGTTTCTGAAAAAAGTTTCCTCTTTCGTCTCTTGGATTTCCTGAATTCTCCTGCACTGGCAACCTTTCTTCAGAAGCTCAGAAGCCATGTATCTTTAGTTCCTTTTTCCAGCCCAAGTATGATATTTCTTGTTACCCTGTTTCCTACTGAATAACTGCTTGGATTTTTTCTTCCCTAAAAAGCTTTTTCCGCTGAATAGGGAGGTCTCATGGGGAATCTCTTTTGGTATGTGCTCCCTAGCAATAGTTCAGTCAAGAGGAACTTGATATACGGTGGGTTCTCTGTCTGGGCAGCAACAGTCAATCTCATTAATGTCTGGTAGCAACCCAACTCCATTGGGACTTTTGACATGTGAACAGGCTTGCAAAATGTCACGTGCTGGGACACTTCCAAACAAACTGGGTTTCGCTCATCTAAGATAGCTGATGCAATTCATTTAAGGCAGAGAGGCATTTTTGGAAATACATTGCCAAAAGATAGCAGTTTGTATTGATACATGCCATCTTCCTATATTTTAAAATTGTCTTTTCAAACATAATACTGTATGTCAGATATGGCAGAAAACCTGACGAGTGCTAAGATAAAGCTCCACAGACCTACTGGACTCCTTGGATTCTGTGTTGGAGACCACAGAGCTAAGGTTTATAGGAATTGTAAACTAAATCTGGGGGGCGCAGTGGCCTCGTGGTTAAGACGCTGGACTTGTCTGCCAGAAGATTGGCAGCCTGAGTTCGACACCCAGGCGCTGCGTAACGGGTTGAGTTCCCGTTATTCGCCCCAGCTCCTGCCAGCCTAGCAGTTCAAAAGCATGCAAAATGCAAGTAGGTCAATAGGTACCACCTGAATTGGTGGGAAGGTAACAGCGTTCCTTGCGCCTCAGCGTATAGTCATGCCAGCCACATGACCATGGAAGCGTCTTTGGATAACACTGGCTCTTTGGGTATGAAATAGAGATAAGCAGCACCCCCGAGAGTCGGATACAACTGAAAGGGAAAAGCTTTTTAAACTAAATCTGAAAGGCAGCAAGTTTCATTCCTTTGTATAAATGTAACACGTGCTCAATGGGCTAGTGAAATGTGCAGTCCTCCTAAAAATTAAAAAAAAGGACAGCCACATTCATTTCATATCAACATGCTATCTGTTGATATGGTGAGGACCACACCTTCCCTACCTATTGATATCGACTTGGTACAGACTTCCTCCAAACAGCAAGACAAAAATATACCCAAAGATGCTTCTTGAAACTTAGATGATCAAAGGCTCTGAGTTCACAACAGACTTTTAGATTTTACACTGGAGAACTGTAATCTAGGTGAATATCTGATGAAGTCTTTTCTAGAGTTTCAAAGGTGAAAGTGAGGGAGGAACATTTTTGGCGACTGAAAGTCCAAGCCACTGCATTCTCAGTAAAGCAAACCGGCACCCTACAAAAACCGGCTGGCGGGGTCTAGGAGAAGAGCCTTCTCTGCGGTGGCTCCTGCCCTATGGAGCATCTTGCCCCTCGAGCTGAGGGCTGCCCCCTCCCCAATGGCCTTCCGGAAGGGGCTTAAGACCTGGCTCTGCGAGATGGCCTGGGGCTCCGGGGGGGCTCATTATCATCATGGAGGTGGCTGATGGATCCCTAGCCATCCTCACCCCCTTTTTATATTCAAAATCTTTTGCCTACTTCGCTAGTTTACCGGGTCTTTTGTTTTTAATGTTTTTTTTAATTTCTATTTTAATTGTTTTTAATATATTGTGTTTTTTTTACCGTTGTTAGCCGCCAAGAGTCTTCGGATTTCGGCTGCATATAAATTTAATAAATAAATAAACCAGCTGGTGTTTTCATCAATATCTCCCAGGTTGTTCCACCCAACTTTAGGATAGAGGCAGTCTTGATTTCTCTTATTGTTCTAGAGAATTGTCTCATAAGGCTGCAGAATGGTTGGCTGATTGCTAATTTAATGTTGCCACCTACAGGTAGAACTCTGTTACCTTATGAGACTGCTCTGCAATTCAAAAACTTTTCAGTAAACTAGAGATAAGGGGTGAGATTACACCTTAAGGAGTAGGCAAGACCGTAATAACCTGGGTCAGGATTACAATTTTAGCTAATTTATGTATTAAATATTTTTCACTTTCATGATAATATTAAAATTACAATTTGGTAGCAACATCTGGATAGCCCTGGGAAGCACGCTCTGCCCGCAGGTCAGATCCAAGAAGGGAGAACATGGTGACTGACTTGAGAAAAGATGTGGAATACCTAAATGTCAACTTTACATATAAAATGTTTTGTTAGTTTTGACTCAGCATTCCAGCCTGCCTGGACCTATTAGAAATTATTCTACAGTAATCTTCTATAAACAGGGATGTGGTAGTCTAGCAGTTAAGACAGTGGGCTTGCTGGCTGAAAGGTCGGCAGCTCAAGTTCAAACAATGGGGTGGCTCCTGTTATTTACCCCAGCTCCTGCCAACCTAGCAGTTCGAAAACATGTAAAAATGCAAGTAAATAAATAGGTACTGCCTAATTTGATGGGAAAGGTAACAGTGTTCTGTGTCCTTGGCATATTATCATACTGGCCACATGACCACGGAAGTATCTTCAGACAAACACTGGCTCCCTTGGCTGTGGATTGGAGATGAGCACTGCCCTCTAGAGTCGGACTCAAATGGAGAGGGGAAACCTTTACCTTTTATCTTGTGTAGAGAGATTATCAACCCACCTGTAAAATAAATATGTTCATTTTTCAGACTTGAATATTAGCCTCAGCTACATTTTCCCCTTGTTAATGTAGATGCATGTCCAGCTAACAATTCCTACTTGTTATGATACATAAGCATTCCTGAGATGACTCCTTTTTATTTATGAGTCAGAAAGCCCTCAAAACCAACATCATAAGAATTGGATAGGCACAAACCACACTTAAAAATCCTTTGTGCTACCCTTGTAGCTTGTTTGCAGGTGTATCTACAAGTATACCTATACACACAATTCAAATTATCACTGGAAACAAAAGACATTTAACATCATGTCTTTTCCCAAAACGTAAGACATACTTTACTCCAGAAACTCTTGAGGTGAGAACAGTCCTTACCAAATAGAAATAGGGACAGAATAGGAGTGAAACCAGATCCAGCTAGGTTTGTAACTTTCTCAAATATTAAAATAGTGAAGATCTCATTAATTGGATAATTTCTCTCTCTCTCTTACCTCTTCATCTGGATGGAGGAGATTCCAAGGAGTCATCATTTCCAAAATTGAAAGGAAAAGCGATCAGAAGATAATAAAGGGTTAGACAGAAAGAGAAAGGTCCATATTAGACTTTTATGGTTAGAGCATCGTTACACTGAAGACGTAAACAATTAACAATGGGCAACCTAGGGCAGGAGGGGAAGTCAGGACCCTTGCTTTCTATTGGTTATACCCATAGCCCCCAGCAATATTGTGAATAATCTATAGTTAGATTCACAGTCTAAGACTGGTGGAAAAATAATAACTCAAGACCTAACCATTATTACTATGATTGGTTGCACAGCCAGCCAGACGTTTAAACTGGATTTGGCATTTTTATCCAACTATCAAGTCATTCCCAAGGATCTGGATAGGCAGATGTAGTGTGATGGTGTTAAAGTTGGATAAGCTGTTCCAATTTGCAATTGATTGGTGGTGATTTTAGTCAATACCGATGGTATTCAAGTGATGCCCTAGATGCTTTGAGATTGCACCCAAGACACCCACTACTGTTGGTGTTTCGTTTGCTTTCTTTTGCCACAGTTGTTCTACTTCTATTTGCAGATCTTTGTATTTTGTGACTTTCTCCAGTTCTTTCTGTTCTATTTTGCTGTCTTGAGGTACTGCCATGTTCACTATCCAGAATTTTTTGTTTTTCTTATTGACAGTTGTTCAGTCTGGGATGTTATGTGGCAGATGTTTGTCTATTTGAATTCTAAAGTTCCAAAGCACTTTGACTTCTCCATTTTCTATTACTTTGTCTATTTTGTGGTCCCACCCATTCTTGCTTGCAGGCAAATGGTATTTCTTGCAGATCTTCCAGTGCTTCCAGTGTTTCCACTTTGTCCAGTGTTGCTACATTGCTTGTAGTCATTCTATGCAATTTTCTTGCAGCAACTAATTAGTAGACCATTGTTTCTTCAGCGTTTTGCATAGGCGGCATTTGCTGCCTATTGCTAATTTCTCAGTTCTGGCTTTGTATGCATTTGTTCTTGGTCTTGTGCAGCCAGAATTAGCCCCTTTGTCTCTTTTTTCAACTTTTCTGCTCTTAGCAGAAAATAGTCTTGTTATTAGCTGTCTGGCCTTCCTTTTTTAATGTACTGTCCATGTAATACTTTGCTTGCCATATTGCCTTTATATTCTTCATTTGGTCTTTCTTGTAGGCCAATTTGGTCTCTCTGGTCAGTAAGCCTTCATAGTATACTAGCTGCAGTGCATCTTCTTCACTGTCTCTTCAAATATTCTTCTAATGCCCTTTTTTTCTGCAACTGTCTGGTGTTGCAACATTCCATGCCCACCTAGTTTCCTCAGGAAGTAGAGTCTGTCAACATCACTGTGTGAATGAAGGGCATGATTCATTGTCATTATTTTTCTGGTCTTCCTGTCCAGGGCCTTTAGTTCCGCTTGAATCCAGTCCACTATTCCAGTAGTGTATCTAATGACTGGAATTGACCAGGTGTTAATTGCCTTGATAGTATTTCCTCCACTGAGTTTGGACTTGAAGATCTTATTCACTTTCATGATGCATTCACTTCTAATATTCTTCTTGACTTCAGTGTGATCCAGATATTTGTAATGATCATCTTCATCTAGACTCTTGATGTTATTTTCATAGGGTATCTTGATTTATTCAGTTTCCATTATTTCCCCCTGTTGATGATGAGGGTGGCACAATTGTCCAGTCCAAACTCCATTGCAATATCTTTCTTGTATATACCATGTTGAGCAGCAATTCCATTTCAGATGATGTTTTTTCCATACAGCTTCAGAACATCCATGTAAAGGAGGTAGGATAGCCTGGCAGATGTTTTTGATATTTGATAGCCATGCCCTAACTTGTTTGGTATTCTTAACAGAGGAATGGTTGCAATGCCAAACAGTAGTAGTGATAGTGAGTCTTAAGATTTCTCTCTTGATATTAATATATTAAGATCAGTGGCACAATGGAAGACACAATTGCTGGTGAATGATAATAAACTGGAAGAGATTAATATCAAGAGAGAAATCTTAATATCAAGATTTAATATATTAATATATTAAATATATTTGGTAATGAGTAAATACAGGTCAGTCAGATGTTTCAACCAAAACAGTTCATCTTCACCTGATGCTGACAAATTCTTCATCTTCCTAGCTTTTTTCTCTGCCATTTCTTCTGTTATTACATTTTTTTTCATTCCAACTTCTTTTTTATTCTTATACACCTCCATTAGCCAAGCTGCATTCTTGTTGTATTTCTTTGGATTGTCCCACAGCTGCACCTAGAACCACACTGAATCTTCTGATTCAATTGAAATCGGAGATTCTGCCTATAGTGTGCACACTGAGCTTCATATCTGCTGATCTTCTTGGCTATAGTGATTATTTGCTGTTTTATTATTTCAAGTGCTTCCTTAATCTTGCTTCTAGGTGATATTTTTTGATCAGGTTTTCTCTGGTTTTCTTCTTTTTCAATTTCTTTTCTTTCATCTGTTCTAACTTATTATAGTTGGTTGCACAATCAGCCAAACATTTAGACTGGATTTGGCATTTTTATCAATTCCTTCACAAGGACCTGGAATAGGCAGATGTTCTTGTTTGATGGTGTTAAAGGTATTGTTGCAGGATATAAACCTTTCCAAGTAAAGGGTGCCTTTTGCAATTGACTGGTAGTGACTTGTCAATGCCGATGGTGTTCAAGTGGTATTCCAAATGTTTATTATTATTATTTTAAAGTCAAACTACTTTAACATACATGTGAGGGATATTGTATTCAAGGTCATCCACAGCAAAAAATGCTCTGGACAACCCTGAGTGCAATATCCCTCTCATGTGTGAAAACCCTGTGTATCACCTAACCCAAACTACAAAAACAGTTTTATTATCTCAGAAGTGAGAAATTGCCTTATTCCTGATTAGTAACACTAGAAGAACTTGCCATGCAATATTTAATCTCCATCCTAAACAGAAGGTGGCACAACTCCCTTAGGGCTCAAAACAACATCCCTCCCCAAATCTCTTGTTGGCAATCCCCAGAAATCCCTTTTCCCAGAATAATGTCAGCATAATTTCTCAGATTAAACAAAACACATTTAAACTGGCTTAGTGTAATCCCCAAAAATGAACCCCAGCTTCCTTAAAATCCAGAAGAGAAGCAGAAAATTCTCTTTATCCACGTTCTATCCACGTTCTATGTTCACCCCCTCCATTTCTGCCTTATCTATGTTCACCCCCTCCATTTCTGCCTTCCAGAACTTATTAGCTGGACCACCTTAATGCTCCCTCATCTTGCCTGAATGCTACCACCATTCCAATAGCACTAGCATTGGTCACATGAAGTCTATTTCTTTTAAAGCTGGAGTTTCCACCACAATTATGGGTATTGGATTTATTACCTGCTGAAGCTACACAGCATGTCCTGACTACATGCTACAATTCAAAACTGGTGATGGTGGAAGATTAGTAGGGAAGCCATTAATGATAGCCTTTATTTCTTTTAAGTATAATTCTTTGTAGTTCAATCTTAATACTAAATACTACAACTGGTGGAGAAAAAATCCCTCTTAGATTTCAGTGTCATTGTATTTTGCTACACACTTACTTGGCCA
This sequence comes from Acrochordus granulatus, assembly GCA_032468055.1. Lineage (NCBI taxonomy): Eukaryota > Metazoa > Chordata > Lepidosauria > Squamata > Acrochordidae > Acrochordus > Acrochordus granulatus. The sequence continues at coordinate 19,550 of JANHZU010003035.1, forward strand.
ACTGCTTTCTTTTAGAATGCTTAGAGACCTGCTTTAGGTTTTGCTGTAGATAAATTTATTTAAATAGAGTGAATTAGCCAATTGCACCAATTTATAAAATGAATTATAAGTTGATTTGTTATAAATCTAGATCTGCTTTAAGGCAATCAAAGTTGTTCATAGTTATATTCACACCTCAATGTACATTTGTTCATATGAAATAGAAATGGTAAATGACCTTTGCAATGTTAATTAAAAAAATGAAATGTCTGCTGTTGAATTGCATTCATATGAATCCAGTATAATTAATAGTGAAATCTTCTAGGTGTCTACTTGGAAGCACTACTAGGTTTAATAGAAATAACTCCCTCATAACTAAGGTTAAGACCCTGGGCTTGCTGGCTGGAGGGTCAGCAGCCCAAGTTTGAGACCCAGGCACTGCATAATGGGATGAGCTCCTGTTACTTGCTCCAGTTCTTGCCAATCTAGCAGTTCAAAAGCACGTAAAAATGGAAGTAGATAAATAGATACCATCTTAGTGGGAAGGTAACAGTGTCCATGAACCTCAGTGTATAGTCCTGTTGACCACAGGAGCATCTTCAGACAAATGCTAGCTCTTCAACTCACAAACGGAGATGAGCACCACCTCTTAGAGTCGGTCATGGTTGGCAGAGGAAACCTTTACCTTTAACTATAAACAGAAGTATGCCCAAAAATTATTTCCCAAATATTTAGAAACTCTTTAGAATCCCCTTCTTGCCCATTGCTTGCTCAGGAGTCAAACCTGAATTCACTCAAGCTTATTCCCCATTAAGTGTGCATAAGATTTTGTCATAAGCAGTGAAATACAAATGCAAAACTCCACTAATCAAATAGTTATGAATGGAATAAGAATTCAGCATCATTTTCCATATATACTGTACCTCTGAAAAGCAGAAGCAGAACAGACAGGTTTTGGTTAATACCTGAAATCAAATATTTCTTCTAGCAGTTTGGAGGTACTACTGAATCATCTTGTTCCCACAGCACTTGATGTTTATAAAGTACAAAAAATAATACAAAGGAGATGAATCTTTCAGGAATGGCTGTGAGCCAAGGACAAGTGAAATAAAACAGAAGGCATGCTTTTGTCTTTTCAGGGTTGAGATCATGAGCTCCAAGCACCCACCTGTTAGCCACCAAATAATGTCAGTGTACATTTTGTCTGAGACACCTGAAACAGAGACAAAGAAAATGGTTAGGAACTGCAGCACAGCTGTGGCTGAGTAGAGTAGGCTAAGCTACTCATTCTTTCATTTATGCTACTGATACTGGCCAGAATTCTGAGCTCAAGAGAAGGAGGACTGGTTCAAAACCTGCTTGATCCCTCACCTCCCACTAGAACTTTGTGGCTGAACCATTCTCATCTCTAGCGAACCTTTCCCAATTCAAAGTGTTAAGGGCCTTGCCTTGGAATTAATCCAATACTGCCAGCAAAAAACAAAGGCTGTGTCATTCTATAAATATATTTCTATATATTTAAATATATTCCTATATATTGAAATGGAATATGACCCCATCATTCACTGGTCGAGGAAGTTTTATGCACAGAGAATGTCCCAAGCAAGTGTTCTTTTTCTGTTTGCAATCAAGGGGCTGAATCCACATTCATGGCCCTGAGCCAATCATTTTAATAGGCTTCTACTTGCAAGCTAGATTTCTGAATGCTCCATTCTACATTCAGTGTTTAATGGATTCCAGAGTTTATCAATGGAAGACATGGTTGCTGGTCAATGGTAATAGACTGGAAGAGGTTAATATCAAGAGAGGAATCTTTCAAGGAGACTCCCTATCAGCACTATTGTTTGTCATCACACTGATTCCTCTGTCAACCATACTGAACAAGTCATGCTATGGCTATTAAACATCAAAAACATCTGCCAAACTATCCCATCTCTTTTAAATGGACAATCTGAAGTTGTACGGTAAAACACCATCTGAAATAGAATTGCTGCTCAACATGGTTGGTATATACAGCCAAGATTTTGCAGTGGAGCTTGGACTGGACAAATGTGTCATCTTCACCATCAAAAGGGAAAAAATGGTGAAAACCGAAGGAATCAAGATGCTCTGTGGAAATAACATCAAGAGTCTGGATGAAAACAATTACTAATAATAAAAAGGGCATCCTTCAAGCTGATGACATCAAGCACACTAAAGTCAAGAAGAAGGTCAGAAGTATTCTCATATATCATGAGAATGAAGATCTCATAGTCCAAGGCAATTAATACCTGGGCAATTCCAGTCATTAGATATACAGCTGGAATAGTGTACTCAAGCAGAACTAAAGGCCCTGGATAGGAAGACCAGAAAAATAATAACAATGAATCACGCCTTTCATCCACACAGTGATGTTGACAGACTTCACCTACCAAGGAAAACAGGTAGAGATGGAATGTTGCAAGTACACTAGACAGTTAAAGAGGAAAAAGGGGCATCGGAAAAATATCTGAAGGACAGTGAAGAAGATGCACTAAAGCTAGTATACCAGGAAGGCTTACTGAATATTGGAGAGATGAAACTGGCACAAAAGAAGGACCAAATGAAGAACAGAAAAGAGACATAGTAAGGCAAAGCCTTACATGGCCAGTACATTAAAAAATAGAAGGCAAAGCAGATAATAACAAGACCTGGCAATGGCTAAGAGCAAGAAAACTTAATTCAAATAGACATCTGCCATATAACACTTCAGACTTAACTATGTCAATAAGAAAGACAAAAAAGTCTGGATAGTAGATGTGGCAGTATCTGGAAATAGCGGAATAGAAGAGAAAGAACTGGAGAAAATCCCAA
>JANHZU010003035.1:26364-48413 GCA_032468055.1 Acrochordus granulatus
ATAAAAATAATAAAGACAGGATACAAATAAATATTTTAAAACATCTGATGATCTAGATGGCAGGCATGAGACACAAAAGTCTTCTATGATGTCTTGTGGTCAAGACATCATATGACCAGTCAACCCACTGTCTCAACACTGCAACACAAAATATATCCAAAGTGTTGTGCATGCCAACTGGAGAGACCTTTCACATGGTGGATGAGGTTGGGCAGAGAGGAATTATAGCCAAGGAAATTACCAATGATGGTTCTTATAATATTGCACATTAAAAATTATAGGGATAGAAATGTAGCATATCATCTGTATCATTACAGATGCACAATAGAAGCCTGCTATGGGGAGCAGCAAGATTTCCTGCTACCTCTGAGACAGATATGCATCACTTAAACTCTGATAACATACCCACAAAGTAAGCACTGAACCTGGCAACTGACTTCTCTTTCTGTAACTTGAAGTCATCAGCTGGACTGTTATAGATTGCATATTCTGGTCCCTGGCCTCCAAACTGTGAACCCAAGGAAGTAGATGGTTTCTCTGAGTGCACTGTCAATGTTGTCTGCTTTTTCCTTGAGACTGTATTACAGTCAGATGGGAAATCTAAAACTTCTTCTGACTCCACAGCTGACTCATCCAATAAATGTTCTTGATCTTGAATTGGCATATTGGAGTGTATACCTCTCCACTCTGGAGCTGGGTGCACAGTGCAATTCTCCTTAGGTTCTGGAAGTGAGAAGCTTCTGTATGTCTCCATCCAGTCTGGCACTGGTAGATTGGTGTGCTTCTTTGCCTCTGAAAATAGATGGCTAGTGTCTGCTTGAAGTAAAGACCACCAAGGTGACTGAGGTCCAAACTTCTCTAAACACCGTGGAGGTAAGATTCCACAGGTTGTGACAGCTTCTTTGTGTGGCAAGGTTCTGAGGTTTGTTTCTGTGTTGGGCTGAAGAGAATCCCTCAGAGTGGGTCTTTCATCTAAGTAAGACTCTTTGCCAATACTCACTGCAGCCAGCCAAGTGCTGTCAAGATTCTCTGGGTGAAATGCAGGTCTGACTTTGGGTGAGATTTCAGGCCTGTTGGTCAACAGGTTCCTCTGGGACAGGAGCTCAGCCCCTTGTGCAGAGCACTGCTTCTGGGCTGCCTCCAGCTCTTGATGCAGTGTACACCTATACTCAGATTCACTCTCTGGATGGGAAACAGGTTTACTGAGGAAAGAGTTTTGGTCACTCGATGGGGATTCAGACCATAGGGAGTCCTGGTGGATTGAGTTAGGGACTGCTTGCTTCTCCTTGTATCTTCTTACTTCTTTGTCTTGCTGTAAAGAGTCTTTGTGAATAGGGTAATGGCCTCTGATGTTCATATCTAATGCGGAAACTGGGATCCAGGGAAGTGACTCAGCTCCAGGAGAAAGAAGAGGTTTGAAAGCCATTGCTTCCATCTCTTGGTGGAACTGACAGCGATATTCAGACTCAGTCTCCGGATGGATGATTGGCCTTTTGGTTTCCTGGGTCAATTTGGTTTTTGTTTGGAGGTTTCTCCTCACATCACGCTCCCTAGCTAGAGCATTCTGGAAGACTGGTTCAGTCCATGTTGGGAGAGAATCTCTTCTCTTCTCAGTCTCTGTGGAGAGAGAAGTTTGGTGAAGTAACTCAGACTTTGGAGAGAGAGAGTGTTTACGGATTATATCCATCTCTTGACGAAGTGGGCTCATGTAATCTGATCCACTCTCTGAATGGAAAGTAGACCTATAATTTGGTTTAATATCTGAATGATAAGAAGATATGATGATAGCGGGTACTGGGGATGTGTTGGACCTAGTTTCTGGCTGAGGAAGAGTTGTCTGGGTTGTTGTAGTCCACATTTCTAACTGAGGAGTCGCCTTTTTTGATAAGGTGTCCTGGTAGACAATTTCTGTTTGAGTGCATTTATCTTTTGGATTAAGAACATGTTTGCGGATTAGTTTCTTTGGGAACTGGGGTGCATCTTGCTGTTCTAGTTCAGTTACAAACTGAGAAGCCATCTTGCATGTTTGAGTCCATGAATCCTTTAGGTTGTTATCAGACTTTTCAAAGTATTTGGTGATTGGCGGAAGGGAGTCACTCCACATAGGGATGAAAGGGATATATTTATTCTCCATTTCAGATTTCTCTGGAGTTGATAGAGATTGGAATCTCTGACACACCTCGTCTCTTTGTGAATTCAAGCTCTGCTGCATTGCTACAAGCATATGGCTAGCTGTCATGTAAACCTGCCCAGGTTGGATGGAGCATCTTCCTCTTTGAGAGTCCATGATAGTTTGAGGAGAGATGCTTCGGACTGCTGACCTTCCTTGTTGTGTGGGGTTGGTTTCTCTTTGAGGTGAAGTATTCTGGTTTAATTGGCTCCCTCGCCTTGAGGAAGTTCTCTGACAGAGCTCACTTTGTTGTTGGCGTGAGATATGTGATGGGACCTCATTCCCTTTGTAGGGTGAGGCACTCCTGATTGCATTCTTTCTTTTCTGAGGAGGAATCTTCTTTGCTGGGTCATTTGGTTGCTGAAATGAAGAAATCTGAGATAACTCACTCTCTCTTCGTGAAGAGGGGCTTGAAGAGGGGACTGATCCTCTTGGAGAAAAGAGTCTTTGGGCACCCTCACTACCCTTTTGAATATTAGAAGTACCCTGTGAGAGCTCACTCCCTCTCCGTGAGGAGGAACCTGTGGGACAAGATTTTCGGTGAGCCTCATTTACCTTCCCTTTTTGAAGAGAAACATTCTGGGAAAATTCACTTCCTCTATGTGGAGAGGTGCTTCGGTTGATGTCACTTCCTCTCTGAGCTGAAGCAGTTCTACCCATCTCACTTCTTGGTGAGTAGGGGGATGCCACTGGCGGGTTGCTCCCTCGATGGGACTGGGGACTGAGAGCCCATTCTCGTTGAGGCGAAACAGCCCTTGGAGGTTCATTACCATGCTGGGAGAATGGACTCTGATATGGATCATAAACTACTTTGACTGGAATAACACGAGACATCTCAGCTGCCAGCTAAACCAGCTTGGCTGGTGACCCTTTTTCATTTGATACTATAAGTCGATCAGTTTTCCTTGGATTCTCCTTCAGGTTTACACTAACCTTATCCGTTCTAAGAGTGGGCCATTTCTGCCTTTTGTAAAGCACTTGGTTCTTCTAATATGGCCCCTTTATTTCATCAGTTCTACACTAGCCTGGAAAAGATCATAAAGCAGTGATGTCATTCTGTTAGACTATGACATCAACTACTCCACACCCACTGGACACTTTCTAAGAGATCACACAATTCTACCACTTCTAATTTGCAATTTTTTATTTTGTTTATTTACTCCATTACACACCGATCCATATTTTTAAAATACGCAAAGCATCTTGTAAATTACAAGAGTTTAGAAGTAAGATGACGTTACCAGAGAAGATCCCATATGAAGCCAATGAAGGAGAGGGAACACTGATGTGTGTTCTCTGAAACTGTCCTCCATGCTGTGGCATACCTTACCTCTTGCAATATGAAATGCTCCCAACTCCCTGACTTTCATAAATTGCATCAACTGAATCCACCAAGTGTTTCAGCCTAGTGGTGTGCAGGCTGTCTTTTAGGTAGAATTCTTATATGTATCTGCTTTATTACATGTACCTTCTTGTTTTGTAAACTATCTTGAATCTATCAGGAATTGGCAGTATATAAATATGTGGGATAAGCAAACAAATAGGTAGTGAAATGAATAATTAAAACTGTAAAGCACAAGAACCACAAAAGGTCATTGTAAGCAACTGGCTGAGATGTTATATATACTGAGATGTTCAGTAAGGAAGACACTTATTTTTGCAGAAAAGACTCTAGCATTAATGTACAAATTTTTTGGTCACTGAAGAAGGAACTGACAGGAAAGGATCACATGTTTGGTCTGGAGGCATTTAAGGATTCTTTCTTTCCTATGGAAGAAACCCTCTCCCTTCAGTTTGCTTTAGAGAAGTTCCCCATTCGGAGGGCTGAGAAAAAAATTCAAAGAATGGAAAAAGAGAAGAAAAGCAGAGCAGTGTGTAAACATAAAAGTGATTCCAGAAACCATATGATTACCAAGAGTTGATCAGCGAGTTGACACCAGATTACAGCTAAAAAAGACTACACAGCAGCCAAAGAACAAAAACACCAAGGAAAGGATAAACACTGGAGCTAGCATAGTTGGCATCTTACAAGGACCAGGCCAAATAGAGACAACTGACAGTGTAGAGGAGGAAAGTGGTGGTGCTGTCACTGAGCCCATCTGTAATATGCAAGACCTGGCACCCCTCTCCCTGTGATGAACAAGCATCAACTCTTTGACTGCCAAAACAAACACCAAATGTCCAACAATAACCCTCTGGCAGCCAGAAAAGATGCTATGCAGCACCAACAGCATTGAGTTTGCAGCAAACAGACAAAACACCAGGCAACATCATCAACAGCAACCCTTCAACAGCCAGATCCATCACAGACACTGCAAAAATGGCATGGTAACACTCAACCTCCCCAGGCCATGACAAGAACGACAATACTGGATCCCCCTCTACTCTATCAGCAGATGGCAGTGTGAAAACTGAAGATGTGGTGGTATATTAGAGGAAGATGTCATAAGAGCAAGGGAAGCACAAACTGGCTTATTAATATCCAGAATAGCACTTCATGGTCTCAGTTCAGCTCTTTCATCCATGCAAGACATGGGAGTGTTAACCAACTGATAATGAAGAGAGTTACTGTATGTACAATCCTAAAGCAGGTACGAGGAACAGAGGACACTGTTCATCAGGTGGAAAGAGATGAATCATAGTTGCCCTGATTTCCAGAAGCCCATCAAGTGAAACCTATTCTTCTCCATCCTCTGCCTATTGATGATCTTTTTCACACTCACATGGAAGAGAGGAAGATAAGACACTTGAGATATGAGAAGAAACAGACACAGGAGGGAGGTGGACAGCTATCCTTGAAATGTTCAATGGGCAAAAAAACCCCACATTGTTACCTCATGTTTTGGATTTTTAGCCATAAACAACTTGAGCAAAGGAGGCGATTCCCTATATCTTGGGGGTGGAAAAGAGGAAAAAATCACACGATACATCTGAAGTCCATTCCTTTGGTTCAGATCAGCTTTTTCCATCCAAGAGACTATTTAACGCTGACTGGCTTCTAACAACCTAGCAGTTGCTACCTCTAAGGAATCACAAGAATTAGCAGAAATATTTTCTACAGAATCCAGCAGCTTTCATCCCAGATTTTTTCCAGAAATAATTTAAAAAAGTGGATGGAGACAACCAAGTCTAAAGCACTTCCCATGTTAGCGAATAAGCTTTACTTCCCCGAAGAGATCTTGAAATGGTTTGTGATACCTACAGTCTATGATAGCCCTAATATCTACATTAGTTGTTCCAAGAGGAAGAAGAGAGGCACAGATCCAACTGATTCAAGATCATCTGGTGCACTTAAGCAAGCCCACCATACCTTGTATAGAAAAGCAGTTATTGAAAGTTCTGCTCTCCTAGATGGGCACAGAATATGACACTATGGCTGCCAAAATTTGTTCTGCTTCTTCAGGTGCAGGCTTCTCTTCTTACCCTTGGTAATTCACCAGTTCCCCACATAAGCATCTCATTAGTGCTCAAACTTTTAATAACAGTTTCCTCTGAATCCATCACAGAGATCCCTATAACAGTACAGTAGGTTTCTTAATCAGGAAGACTTTTTTTTAAACCTTATCAGCTGGGAGAGTTGGGAAATCAGAGGGCTTTCAATTAGGGATCTGTGGATGATCTCCTGGAAAATATATTATTGCATTCTGAAAATCAATTCCAGATTCCATGAGCATAACACATTGAATTCTGAGGTCCACCCAGATCCAATCCAGTAAAGAAAAAGGAGCTGACATGAGCTAGGTGTACAGATTTAGGGCTGTAAAAATCTACCTCAAATTTACATTAAATACTGACAGTGTATTTATCTTCTACAAAACAGAAAACTAGGGGAGACAAATTATATACTATTAGCAGATTAGTTAGGGAATATGTTGTCCTGGCATTCTCAGCCAACAAGACACTGTTGGAGGTGAGCTATGTAAAGTATGCCACCCGACTCCTTCTGATTTTCAGCCAACAAGAGTCACTCTATCATTCATTCATTCATTCTTTATTAAATATATATATTGCCCAACTCATTGCAAGCAACTCATAACTGTCCACTAGGAAAAGGGAGAGGCTACATCAACATAGTTTCTTCATGGCTTGAGACCAGGTTACTTGAGCAACTGTCTTTCCTCCAGTTGTTTCTGTTTGGTCAAGCAAGATGGGCATGTTTCAGGTCCTGTTGAAGGCTAGTTGGCAGAGCCTAGGAGATGTGCCTTTTCTGCCATAACAATTGCTCTACTGAACATTTTCCCATCAGAGATCAGGATGGCCTCAAATGTGCTGACTTTCTGTAGGTCCTTAAAGAGATGGTTTTATGCCCAGACCTGGTACCCCACGTGTATGCAGAGATCTATTTCGTGGTTATAGCTGAGTGCAATAAGAGAAGATCAAGCTAGAGAACTGAAGGGATATTTCTCACTCACTTTTAATGGTTGGAAATGATAAGTCATATCATAAATGATACTCCTGATGTTGCCCTACACTTTGCAAACTAAGTTTGACCTCACAATAGCCAGGTGAGAGTTTATCTCCATTTTAAAGATTCTGATTAACATATTATTCACCAGCCTGATATGTGCATCTTGCTAAACTATGACTTGATGATAAATCCACTTGGTTGGGTTCACCCAATATGCTAAGCCGTTGTTAATCACATTTTATTGATTTTTTAGATTGACATTCCACATTATACTGAAAACAAGGCCTGGTTTTATCTCCAATGAGATGTGCTGGGTGTCCAATCAGTGAGATGTGCTGGGTGGAGAAGGATGTCTCAGTTTCCATGGTTGAGGGTAGATTGAACCTAACTCCCCCTCTTAGTCTAACACTTTTAACTAAAGAACCTATGGAATAAAAAATAAATGTCTTATTTCATGTACTTTGAATCCAGATCCCTATTGCAAATTACACCACAAAGGCAATCTTGACATCTTAAACTAAGCAGAACCTGGTTAAGATGAGTCTTGGATGAGAAACCAAGAAATGTAGACCAGACTGAGAAGTTGAAAAAACAACCAGGAAGACTGTAGCAGCAAATCTCTTTATTACTGTTGCCAAGAAAATGACCCCAGGAATCAGGATTAATTTATGAGGATCTTTGCTTAAAATCCGCTTCCTAGCTTTCTTTTCTTAGCTTTTCTTAGAAGTTTGTCTCCTTTGCAAAAGCTTTCTGAAATTGAAGATTTCAACAAGGTTGAAAGAGAGTTGCACTGACTGCAAGTTTGCTTCTGGCTTCAATACAAGGTGCTGGTTGTGACCTTTAATGCCCTACAACACATGGAGCCATGTTATTTTAGGAACTGCCTCTCACCAGTTTCAATTACCCATCCCATCCCAACTGGCAGGAGGAGCACATCACCCATCTGTTAAGAAGTTTCATCTGATGGGACCCAAGAGATGGGCTTCTTCTGGAGCGGCACCCACCTTTTGAAACATCATTCTTCCCCAAGATGAGAGTGCCTTGACTCTTGCCCTTCCAGAAAGCCCTTAAAACCTAGTTTTGCCTTTGGGCCTGAGGATCCCATGGAAATATGGAGCCCATAAAAAGGCTGTATTGCGTGTAAGATTTTGATTGCATTCTCCCGTGTTTTCTGTATAGTTTTTAACAGTTTTGTGGTAACTGTTTGAATAGTTTTTTGCTTTGCTATTTGAATAACGTGAACCACCCAGAGTCATAAATGTGCGATGATGACTATATAAATTCAACAAAAAAGTCTTTATAAGCACCCTGGGGACTATGGGCACGAACTGCTTGCTGAAAGCCATTGAGGAAGCTGGGTACACTCCAACCAAGTGAGACCCTTCCCAAACGCCAGGAGCCATCTCGAGCACGCCAGGAATCCTCTCTCGCCGCAGCTGCCCCAGAAAGGAGATTCAGGGCAGCTTCTCTTCGGCTGGCATTTTGAGGGATTTACCCGAGGTCCTTAAATCTTCTACTAGGAATGGTAAGTGCAGCAAAGCCGGCTGACGGGTCCGTAGGCCTCGGCTCAAATTAATTCTGTTAATTCTGCCCAGCCCGGCTTACCTTACGGGGTGGTTATTAAGGATACCACGAGGAGCTACCCCGTCTACCTGCCTCGGGCTCTTTCGAAGGCTGACGGAGGACTAAATAAGTTAGAAATACGTAAACCCCACAACAGGCCGGCGAGGCAGGTCAGCCTTCCCGCCTCGTCGTCCCGGACGCCTCAGCACAAAGAGGAGGCGACTCATGCTCGTAGCCACCAAGCACAGCCCAATGTCCACGGCGCAGAATTATTTCTTTCCTCCCCTCCAAATCGCCCACGCGCGCGACGGGCTGGGTGCCTTGGATATGCTCAGACGCTCCGTGCCCCCCTCCCCTTTGTCTGCTCTCCTCCTGAGAGGAGGGGGCGGCCCGGCACGTGCAATTAACGCCCTCCTCCGCCGCCGCCTGCGCGGACTTTCTGCCGCGCCCACCCTCCCCGGCCGAAACAACGGAAGCTCGGCGGAGGCGGCCCCTTTAAGAGCGGCGGGGCCGCCCTCTGGCGGTCTGCGGCGGCGGTGCAGGTGCAGGTGCAGGATCCCGCTCCTCCAGGTGCGGCCGCTCCGTCTGCTCCGTCCACATCATGGAGCGCGATCGGGGCCCGCGGGCCTCGGCGGTAGATCTGGGCTTCGGGGCGCTCAGCACCGCGCAACTCCGCGCTCTCATGCGGGACGAAACCTGGCTCGAGCGCATCGTCAAGCTGAGCAGGAAGGTAAACCCGCGGCTCCCGGGTTTGGAGACCCAGGAGAAGAGAGGATCGGGCCCTCCGGAGGGGAGAAGGGGAGGCGGGAGGGTGGTACCCTGTTTTCCGGCGGGGTTCTGCCGCACGCCCCCGTGGCTTGTGTTGCCCCGACCCCAGCAGCCATCCCTCTCCATCCAAATACAAAGACCGCCCCCGCCCCCTTGAAAAATAACCCGAGCACCCGAAGAGGCACCGATGCTGGCTGAGGCTGCCCATGGCACCCCTGGGGCTATGCCACCCGACCCTGTTCGCAGCAAAGGCAGCCTTGTTGCCACGGGGCGGTGAGTCTGGCACGGGAGGGGGCCAGTGCCAGTCCAGCCAGGCCTGTGCTTGGAACCAGAGACAATGCCCAGACCTTCGGCCTTTTCGCAGAAGCTGCTGGCCCAAATGCACAAGACCCAAAGATGACAGCTGGGCCCCAGGCGGTGAGGCCCTCTTGCCCCAACTGTTGCCCCTTGGAAGATCTGCCCCCTTCTCACCCCTTCTACCACCCCCGGGGATTAAAAGGTGTCCCCTATCCCCCATCCCATCTCTAAAAGCCACCACTGGGATCCAGTTTGAACCCAGGTGTTCTGCTACTCGGGTTCCACCTTTGCAGCCCCCAGAGATGCTATAGGCCCCTTTGTGCACTGTTGTCAGATTTTGGTCTTCTCCACCCACCTGTCACTCAACCTTCTCCTTTCTCTGAATAGCAGCCTCCCTCCCCAACATTCTTTGAAATACACCCCTTTTATTATGCCAGAAGAAATACCAAGAGAATGCCTCTGTCTGTTTGGGGTCCTGGAGAGGGAGCCATCCAGGGAGAGAGTGGGTGTGATGATGGGGGGGGATGCTCCCAAGGCCTCAGTGCTTTTGTCTTGACAGGATAGACCCATCCTGGACCAGACCCTCCCTCCCCTCTTTTTCTCTGGTGAAAATCAGCCACAGTGGTGACCATGGACCCCTGTTTTGTTTCTCTGAGCTGGAAAGAAAGGGATTTCTTTTCCGAGATCCAGCAAAGCTTCATTGACTCAGCCATGGAAACACGGCGGGGGGGGGGGCTGTTGACGGTGTCTAGCCAGGCAGGCAACATATCTTGTGCTGGGTAACAGAGAAAGGTTGCCAAATTAAGTGCCACAGCATGTCAGGCATTTTCATCATAAATGGCGTATGATTTTTGCCTTTCAACAGGCGTGGAAACAAAGCAAAACCTCCCCCTTCTTTCCCTTATTTATTTATTTGGCATCCAGCTAATTTCCTCCTTGCTCCCACCCCCTCATTGCAGGAATTCCCCACCCCTTTTTGTGGCCCCCAGACCTTCATTGGAATCTGCTCCTGGTCTCACAGTTGCAACGTCACACATGTTGTCATCCATCCTCACAAGGAGACGTTGAGGCTGTTGATTTTGGAAAGGCACCTTCTCTGCCTCCTTTCCAACAATGGCTGGAAAAATAGCCTCACTTTCGCTCTAGCTTTGTCAGTTCAGACAAACTGGATACTCCCAGCTTCTGCCCTTGGTGTGCTCTCGTGGCAATGCCGGCTGCCTCTATACAAAATCCTTAACCAGGTCAATTAGAAAGCAACTGCTTTCAATCAGTGTGCTAATTTTGGTTAAGTTTAACCTTGGTTAGTCTTTTGTGGCTTAACATGTTGTCTGAAGCCAGCTTGTTTGGAGAGGTTATGGTTCAGTATCCTGTGCAAAACAGAAAGCGGGTTAATTCAGTTACCAAGACAGTATGTTGTGTGAACGGAAATATTGAGTTGCTAGATTTTGCCATAAGCCCAGTGCCCTTTGAAAAGTTGTCTGTCTAGATGGTCAAGTCCAAGACCCTTTTCCACAGTTTACCATCCCCAGTGGTTCCCCATAAATCTAACTAAGATGGTCCAATAAACATATCCATCTTCGCCACAGACCAGCTCAAGAAAAGTACAAGATAAGCCACAGACACTACATAGCATCTAATCTAGATTTACTGGGTCATCCCACAGTGTTACCTTTCAGGTATAGGGCAGTTTGTCTTAGTTTCAAGCCACTCAATGAGGACTCACAGCTCAGCTTGCTCAGAGGTTTAGTGAGGGCAGCAGGCCTAGAAGAATAACCCTTTGGCAGCTTCTCAGTGGCTCTCTGCTTGCTGTAGCCAAAAATGGTAAACCGCATTCAATGATCAAATGCCAGTTGGTGGCAGAGAATAGCTGGCCATCATACTCCTGAGATACTTTTCTTCCATGAAGAGGTTCAGAGTTGGCTACTATGAAGGAACAAAAATAGATCAGAGTAACTTCTAGAGATTTTATGTTATTAGAGAGCATCTGGCAGTGGGGAGATACTGCCGGATCATGAGTGCTAAGAGGTGGCAAATTTTTATTTTTCAATCAGCTGATTAATGGGGAAAAAGATGTGGAAGATAAAGCTAACAAATAATGTTGTTGCCACCTATACATTGCTTTGGGATAAAAAGTGAAGTATGTGTAATTTTTTGAAAAATTGAATCCTGTTTATGAATTCGAACATGACTAGATCTGTAAAATAATGTGTATGTTCAGCTGGCCTAATACATCTATCAAAAGTGTTGCGTTTTGAAAATTATAAAAACCCTAGTAATCAAGGAGAAATCAAATATTAATGTTTGAATTTAGTAGGAAAAAAATTATTCCCTTTCACATTTTAGTATTAGTTGAACTCCCAGAAGAAATGGTAACATAATACCCACTGACTGTATTCACACAACTCACTTTACACTTATTTTCTGGATTTGCACAACATACTAAATCTCACACAAAATCCCTAACCAAGATTAAAATTAATCGAGCTTGAATGTTATATTCATGCAACCACCAGGATTTTAAATAATCTGCTTCAGCATGTCATATGAATAGAGCTTTGGTATGTTCATGAGTCCCTTGTCTAATCCTTCAAAGTTATTTTTCCTAGTCTTAGGTACAACAGCCTTCTAAGATAGGTAAGAATTTTAGCTCCTGATTGTAGAAGGCTGAAAGTTGGTCTCTTTTCTGAAGTGACCATTTCATGGAGATTGGAATCCATGACTTCTGAGTACAACATTCTTTAGGTAGCATGGTGGCCTAGTGGTTAAGATGTTGGGCTTGTCAACTGGCAGGTTGGTAGTTTGAGACCCAAGCGCCATGTAACGAGGTGAGCTCCTGTTATTTGCCCCAACTCCTGCCAACCTAGCAGTTCGAAAGCATGTAAAAAAGCAAGTAGCTAAATAGGTACAGCCTAATTCGATGAGAAGGTAACAGTGTTCTGTGCACCTTGGTGTATAATCATGCTGGCCACATGACCATGGAAGTGTCTTTGGACAAATGCTGGCTGTCTCAGCTGTGAACTGGAGATGAGCACTGCCCCTAGAGTGGGACACAATTGGAAAGGGGAAATTTTTACTTTTCTTTATTCTGGTGGCAGCAGTGATAGCTGCTGTATAATTAGAATTGTTTCAGGAATCCATTTAGATTGGCTTGGTAACTGCATTCTCATGATTCACTTAACTTGGTTATCAAGTTAATCAGTTGTCTAGTTTGTGCAACACTCTGAACTATAACCACACAATTCATTGGGTTGACGTTGTCAAGCTTTGTATGTTGTGTCAAGGCAGCCTTTTTTATGAACTGTTTCAGCATGTTGAATGAATACAGCCATTGAACATCCTGTGGTGAAGTTATTTATACATGGCTCCAGAAACTCAAGCACTTTGGGTGCTTCTGAGCTACTACTTTTACTGTTTTGTTCTGAATCAACAATAATCACTTGTAAAGAAAATGTCATTCAAAATCTTCAATTTTGCACCTGTAAAATACCTGTACAACTTTGGATCAAATATATTTTAAAACTGAAATGATTATGGTAGTAGTGGTGGGGATAATAGCAGAACCATCAATAGGCATAGTGCATAAATTTGTATCCTTATAAACAGGCAACCCAGACCCAGTGTGTACAACAAAGGACAGCAAAGCAAAGATCAGCAAAAAGTTAACTCAAATGAGAAAGTCAGGCTGCCAGATACAGAAGGAAGCCAAGATCTAAAGATCTGTATAGCAAAAGTTTGGGAGAAAAAGTAGGAAGAAATAGCAAGAGTATCAAACTTGATTGCAAGAAATGGGGAATTGTAGCTAAACATGCAAACTACTTTTAACAGGGAAAGTGGCTTTCCCTGTTTGGATGATAAGTCTGTGATAAACTTAGTCCAAATCTTTTCCTCCATAAATTTGTGGGGAAAACCCTGTACTGTATGTCCAGGATGACCAAAAAGGTTAGCAGAACCCCAGAGAACAGATGATCATGCAGAGATCTTTCAGCCTGGCCCAAACCCTCATTAAATATGTGTCTTTTCAGTTCCAGAACCTGCAGCTGGAGCGGGAGGTGCACCTAGCTTCCAACTATAACCTCGCCAAGCAAAATTTGGGTTTGCAGCCTCGGCTAGAGAATGGCAAAGCTTCCCTTGCCATCAAATACCAGGAGTTGCAGGAGCTACGAGAAATCTGTCATGACAAGCAGCAGCGCTTGGGTGAGCAACAGTTGGTGTCCCCCTTTCTCTCCACCATCTCCCAGCTTAGAGGCAAAAGTAGGGTTATTGATCTGGGCTGCATAAATCTAGATCAATGTATCTCAGTCTTGGCAACTCTAAGATGGGTGGACTTCAACTCTCAGAATTCCCCTGCCAGCATTAAGACAGAGTTGAAGTCGGTCTATTTTAAAGTTGCCAAGATTGAGAAACTCTGATCCAGATGATCAGCAGAGGGCCACCATTTGTTAGTGGTCTGGACTGTTGCAGCCCTAAGAGCATCTGTAAGCAAAAGTGCTTCATTCATGACAGCCTGCCTTCCTTTAAGCTGACCCTACAGTGCAAGGATTCCAAAAGCAAACCACTGATAATAGTTAATTGTAAAGAAGGGAAACTGCCATGCTTCCTCATGTTTTTCATTGCTTGGAGGTGGAGCGTTGCTTCTCTCAGTTTTATCTTGTTCATAACAAGTGACCTAGTTATGATCACATTGGTATTATAGAATTTCAACTTAAGGCAAGCAGGTAGATCCCCTTTCCCCAGTTCCTTTTACCCCCTGTTTTCTGGGACTACTGGAAGGGTGAATAGAAGGAGGAATATGCAGAGTGGGGGCTCTGCAACTTTCTACTGTGTTTCTGTACTCTTGACCAGCATTTTGCAATCTTAGCAACTTTAAGCTGTGTGGATTTCAACTCTCAGAATTCCCCAGCCAAGTATGCAACATGTAAGTGAGAGATATGTCATTTTAGCGAGCCCAGATATTGTGTTTGGATTACAGATTCCAACTTGAGTACATGGCATTTGGGAAGATACCTCTTGGTGGCCATGTTGATTTATAAAGTCTAAACCCTTCCTGGGATTAATGAAAAAAACAGACAGACCAAAAGAAAAAAGGCATAGCAAAAAACAAACCACCTTTCCTTCTCTCTCTTTCTGTAACGGGGGATGTTTGACGCATGAAGCGCAGTTATCATTCTGCAAGTTTCCCCAACCACATAGAAAAAACAACCAATGAAATACAAGGGACAGAATGGGGAAGCTTTCTTCCCATTGTGTCAGCATTGCGTAGAAACAGGATTCCTTATTAATGCTGAGTCAATATTGTGCTTTGCTTATTTGTATTTGAGTTTGTAATTATTGTGTGCATAAACCATAGTTTATAGCTGAGTATGCAGGATGTCATTTGTCATTTATTCAATAAATTATGACTCAAGCAAGCCATGATTTGGCTGAGTATCTCCTGACATTTTAAGGAAAAGAGGAGAAAAGAGCTCTGTAGTTGTTGGCTTTGGTAGCATTGGGCCCAGCCATGCTTAAACTGATTATTGAATTAACCCATTTTCTGGCTTTGCACTATATACCAAACCATAATTTAATCAGACTGACTGCTTTCATGCATAACATGTTGAACCATAAAAAATTAATCAAAGTTAAAATTTCTCAAGCATCACCTGCTGTACTGATACAGTCTTTATCAGTCTATATCTTTAACTAGATTGGATAAGTGTCTGTGCAAATCAAGCCTTGATATGATCTAGACCTGGGAAATGGAGGATGGGTATGTGAAAGGAGATCCGATGAGTGCTAGCTGCTGAGACCCCAGTTCCTCTTTTCCATCCATGCTTGCCTAGAAATCAAGGGCTATCTTTATTTCCAGAAGGTATACAGGTAGTCAACTTCTGACCATTTGTTTAATGACCATTAGAAGTTAGTGAATTATATGGTCCTCCCACTTAAAACTGTTGCATCGCTATGTCCCTGAGGTCACGTGGTCACCATTTAGGATGTCCCAGTAGGCTTCCAACAAGCAAAGTCAATGGGGAAGCTGGCAAAGAAGGTCACAAGTCACGATCACATGATATCTTGCTTAGCAATCACAGATTCACTTAATGATGACAGCAAAAAGGTTTGTAAAATTTGGTGCAGTCAAATTATGCTTCACTTAATGACCGCACTGCTTAATAAGAATTTTTCAGGTCCCAATTGTGGTTGTATGTCGAGGACTGCCTGTAGATACAATATTAATTATTTGATTCCTGCATTGTGCTTTGGATGGGCTGCCTTTGAAGAACATCCAGAAATTGCTGCTGGTGCAGACACAGCTACCCATCTGCTGGTGGGAAAAAGCCATCAGTGCCATCCACAAAAATTCCACAGTCATTGCCTAGGCTTTCAATAGCCTTGTGAGTACAATTCAAACTGCTAATTTTAAATTACAAACTACAAATGGCTCAGCACTGTGTTGCTTGTAGGACTATTTCCTTTGGGTAAAACCAACCTACCTGATATGTTAGTCGCAAGTTGGGAAGTTGAGATTCCCTCCTTCAATATTAGGGAAGGGGCAAAAAAGTTCAGAGTTTTTCAATTGATGCTCCATCTCTGTGGAATGGTTTACTGTCAATATTCAAGATGGCAATCAAAGCAGAGCTTTTCTGCAGAGCTCTTAATAGCATTAGTTGATCTGCAGTTTTTAAGTATTGGATGTGTTGAATTCAATACAGATGCTGGGGTGTTTTGTGTAGTTGTGTTACTGATTTTCATTGTTTTAATGGTTTTTGTTCAGTTTTGTAAACCTCCAGGAATCTATGGAGAATCAGCAGTATGTTTATTTATTAATAAATAATATGTATGCCACCTATATCGCTAAAAGGCGACTCTAGGCAGTTATATAGCACTTAAATAAATAAGCAGATCCATCTAGTATTTTGATCATTTGTGAACACAAGGCCCAACCTGAAGCTACTCCTAATTCTTTTAAGGCTCCAATTGAATCGTGAATCTTGAAGTTGAAAGGGGCCATTTAGATTCTAGTGCAAGGACATCTGCGGGGAGTTCCAAAATGTCAAAATGGTGTTTGCAACTGATTGAATTCCCACCCCAGTTCTGTATTTGACACACATATAAAAGAATAGGGCTTCCATTGCACAGTCACACCCACCATCTTGGCTTTTTGGAGACACATCCTGATTTGATTGGTTCATATAGCCACCCATTTCAAATACACAACTGTGAGCAGTTTTTGTCTAACATTAAATCAGGCTTTCCTGTAACTTAATTATGTTACTATATCCCATGTCCTCCAGTATGGAATGAGAGGCAGCAGGCTTGACCTTCTTGTGGTAACCCTCCAGGTACTTGAGGAACGCTATTCTCTCCTTCCTTGGTCATCTTTCCTCAAAGGTAAACATCTTGTCCCTGAATCAATCCCCATAAGACTCAGGCTTCTAGTCCCCTTGCAGCAGGAGAAAGAGGAAACAGAAGTTGAAGGTGCTATTGTCGTCTCTCTGTTCGGAGCTGGCAACCTGGGATTATGTTCTGCTTGCAGAGTTTGGGGAGCACACCCTGTTTGGCATTTCCTTCCTGCCAGGGTAGAAAGATCACAGCACAGGTGTCTGACACGTGGATGCTAAAGCTGATTTTGCCCTTTTTCCAACAGCCGTGTGTATGGCAAAGTGGACTCCGGAGAACGCCTTGAGCAGGCTACAGGCTGAGCTGGAGAGCGTAGAGGCCAAAGTGGAGGTGAGTTATGAGGGGCAAGCTAGACAGGCTTTTCCAGAGCAGAAAAATTCTTCTTTATAAAAGGAATAAACTCTTTTCTCTGGTTCCATAGGGATAAGAGGAAAGTGCCTGTAGGCCATTTTCTCCATGCTGTCCCATCAGAACCAGCTTCCCAAACTTGTTCCAACATATACCAGGATAGGCAGAGGGATGACGGACAAGAACAGGAAACAAGAGAGTCTTCCTTTATTTCTATCCAAGCTTGAGAAAGGGGTCTTGGCTGTTATTTGAACTTTGGGCTTCAAGGAGGTGCAGCGACATAGACATCCAAGCTGCATCTGTCAAAAATTGGCTTGTGGCTGGTAAGAAGCTCTGAGCAGCCTTTTAGCTAGCGTAAACTATCCATCTGGCTAGAGTTGCAGATATACAACACACTGAACCAGGCCAATGAAACACTTAATGACTGCATTTGCACAACATACCAGACATGGGTAGGGTTAACGTTAGAATTTTTTGTTTTTGTATCTTAGCTGAGCACTCAACCTAGCTTGAGTTTAGTTTAGATTCAGTGTATTGTGCAAATCTAAAAAAATGGGTTGTGTAACCAGGTTCAATGTGTTGTGCAAACCCTTCCCTTATGTTATTACTATTATCGTATCAACAACAAATATCAAATTAAACATGTTGGACTGTTTCAGTGGTACTCAAGCTATGGAGCGTCGTCCCCTCCTTGGGAGAGAGAGCAAGACACTTGGAGTGGAGGTGAGGCATGAGGTTGTAGGGACATATAGGTCCCTACAGCATTTATATATATAAAAAAGCCTCCTTCGCATCAAGCTCAAATCTGGTGACTCCATGGATACATCCAGGCTATTTTCTCAGCAACAGTATGAAAGTGGTTTGTCCTTGCCTGCTTCTAAGATTATTTTCCCTTCTCTGTCTAGTTTAAGCCCTGGAATTCCAGGAGGTCTCTCATCCAAATATTAACCAAGGCTGATAACTTTCCAGATCAGTCAAAGTCATCTAAGTACTGCCATCTACTGATAACCAGAACTATAGATTTTCTCCCTGTAGTAGAGCTTGTAGCAGAGCTTTAGTACTGCAGCCACCCAAGCTGCTCTTGAACTTGCAATGAGAAAAGAACATCATACAGGTGGACCTCTATTTGTGACTGTTTGTTTAGCAACCGTTTGAAGTTATGATGGCATTGAAATAAGTGACTTGTGAACAGTCCTTGTTCTTACGTCACAGTATCACAGCATCCATGCAGTTACATGATCGCAATCTGGATGTTTGGCAATCGGTTTGCACTTAACAACAACTGCAGCATGCTGCAGTCACACAGTTGCCATTTGTGATGTTCCCAGTTGGTCTCTGACAAGCAAATTCACTGGGGAAGCCAGCAGAGAATATCACAAGTTGCAGTCACAAGAGGTCTTGCTAAATAACTGTGGGTGATTTGCTTAGTGACCAGAGCAAAAAATGGTCGTAAAATTTGGTGTGGTCACCTGATGTCTCACTGAATGCTTGCACTGCTCAACAACAAATTTTCTGGTCTTTATTGTGGTCATATATCAAGGACTACCTGTTGAGCTTTTGACTGGAACAGCTTCTTTTACACTAAGGGATGACCGAGAAGTCTTTTCCAAATGCCATTGCTGGATTAGCAGTCTAAACTACTGATACTGTTTATATAGCTGTTAAGTGTCTGTGCAATGTATGTCTATGTGGGCACATGTGTTTGTAGGAAATGTTGCATTTTTGCCTGCAAAATAATATGGTCAACATGCTAAGAAAATGGAAGGAGTCCAGATTCCAATTAAGTTTGTTAAGGTTTACGTTGATCTGTATGGCTTAGAAAAATGTTTCACATTCTTAAATGAGATAGGCAGCGTAGGACTCTCCAACTGTTTTGGACTTAAGCACTCACTTGCATAGCAATGTTACAGGAGTTATAGTTCAAAACAACTGAAGGAAATTGGGCTATTTATCAATGTTTGTAATCTTGTCCCAGGTTTCATTTTCCTCCATGTGTTCCTTTGGCAAATTGTGAATGTAGCTGTAGAGTCTGCAACCTCCCTTACTCACCTTTTGAGCCAATAAATTACCATTCCCTCTAAGATTATGCCAGGGGCTTCATTCACACAATGCAATTGATTTGATTATTGAATTAACCCACGTTTTGGATTTGTAGAAAACATTAAACCAAGATAGCATTCTAGAGGGCTTTGAAGGCCCGGCTCTTCTTCCGGGCCTTGAGCTAGGGTGGATGGAGTCCCTTGTGAGTTCTGATATTGGCCAGATTTGCCATCTTGTTCTTTGCTTTTGCTAGTTTGCTTTTGAGTGATATTATATTTTATTATTCTGATTATATTGTGAACTGCCCAGAGTCATTTGGAGTTGGGCAGTATCTTACTCAAATGTATTAAACTATACACTAACTAAACAGACTGGGTTCACCCTGTAACCTAAAAACTAAGGTGATAAAACGTAGCATGTTGTACAAACACATCTACAGTACCAGGTTTTCATGTGGTTGTTTTCTAGATTTATACCCCATCTGTCAGCCTTCCCAGGTAGACCAGAGAGCAAATATGGCAGATGAGCTTATTCTACTTTATTGTAAGGCTACATGAACAGAAACTTGCAAGGTTTCTTGCAAGGAAACTTGCAAGGATCTGTACTTGAAAGTACAGATCTCCTCCTGTCTCTTTTTACAACCTGATAAATTAGGGAAATTCCTTTCTGAGTTTCTTTCTCTGCCCATTATGCAGCTGCAGGGTCCTTCCACACTTATCTGATCGTTCCCTAGGCAGCATCTCCCCCTCCCCGCATTGCCTAAGATCATTCTCATATACCATTACATCATCTTTCCTCCACTGGTTCATAGTAGCCGACATAATTCTCTCTTCTCCAGTTTTTCCCACAATAAAAACTTTATGAATGACCAATCCAAAGTTACCCAGTGAGCTTCCATGGCTATGGGTAGATTTGAACCTGAATCTTTTCAGTCCCAGAGAGAGGGAGGAAGAAGGAATCTAGCCTGTATTTATAAACAAGCATATGAGCCTATATTCCTAAGTGATGGACCCAACATTTAATTTGCTCTGTTTACTAAACATTAAAATACATCTGCAGCAAATCTGAGCCAAGAAGACATTTATAAAGCTCCCAGAAATAGCCGAAAATGAGTTTCAAATGTCTTTCTATAACCACAACAACCACAAAACGAATAGCAAATGTCCTGGATCTGAACTAAGGACAAATGTCCATTCCAGGTGTCTTAAGAAGGGTACAAACAAAAAGTTATAGAAGAGAATACAATCCCTGTCTTGTACTTCCTTGGCATTTTTCTGCCTTTATATTCACTGTATTTTAAATTTTTAGCTTTAAAATCACTTTTGCTAAATAACAATTAAGCTCCCACTGAGCTTAGGTTTTGTCAATGGAATGGGAAAGGGTGACATGTTGGTCTGTCCCAGAAAAATCCACTGGGAAGAGCTGATTATTGAGATTTGCTTGGAACACCAGCTATTCCAAACGGCATTTTCATGTTCCTTTCCTGTGTCCACAGGAACAGATGGAGCAGTTCCTATGTTGGGATCTTCCCATTGAGACCTTTGTGGAGTCTTTCCAGCACAGCCGCATGCTCTCCCATCTTCGTCGCACTCAGCTGGAAAAACTGCAGGAGATCCTGAAGGTGGAAAAGGCAAAAACTCCTGAAAAGCCCAACCCAAGCTGTGAAGAAGAACAGCCTGCAGTTTCCCCAGCACTTCCAACTCCACCTTCGGCTCAAGCGGCCCCATCTCAGAATAATGGGCCACCTCCCAAGGTCTTCCAGCTCCGCTTGGCACCGGCATTCTTGATCCCATCAGAGGCTGTGCTCCCTATCCCCATGACAGCAGCCCCCCAAAAATGCTGCCTGCCCACTTTGGCCACCTCGCACTCCACCGCTAACTTTGTGAGTTCTCCCTTGAGTCTGATTGGGCACATTCATTTGCCCCAGGCCCACCTGCCTCACCAGCAGAAGAAGAAAGAGCCACCACATCGGTAGCTGCCACAGCATCAACAGGACATTTTGACCAGAGCCTCTGACACCAGCTACAATGGGCCAGAGTCTGAGGTGTGATGCCAGCCTGCCAAGAACTCCACCTTCCCAGACTTGGTGGGAGTTGGGGGTGGGCTGATGGCAAAGAGCTGGCTCCCTTTTCTCTCTGGCTGCCAAAATAATTTAGATTCCATCTCCACTCCTCCCCTCAACATCCCTGACCTCCCCAGGCAGTTTGGCTGGCTGGGTTGATCCAGTGTTACTATATGTATAGGTGGCCAAGACCGCAGGAAGTTGTGCCCTGCCTCCCCTTTTCCCACTTGAGAAATAAGGAAAGTTATATCACTTCTTTCCCCCTTCTTTTTCGGGAGCCTGAATTCACCATCATGCACTCATTACACCTATCTCTTGAGGCAGGTGGGGGAAAACCCCTGGCAAGCTGCTTGTTGCTTTTCTGGATGCTGGGTGTGATCAATTTCAGGCAGTGCTATCTCTACCCACCCCCCAGGCAGTGGGCCAACTGATCTTCTCTATCGCACAAGGGACTCCCATTTCAGTAGCAACTACGAAGAGAATATACATAGCAAGGGACGGGGAGGGAATAGAGCACAGCACATTTCCAGAGGTGGAGAAAGGAGGGGTAGGCCAACTGCTTGGAGGGGGGCAGTTTTTGGAAATAGGAGCTAAATTGCCCCCGGTCCTGTTCATTTTTTCTATTGGGGCAGGGGGGTCTGCAGTTGAAATGGGGAGGGGGTCTATTGATGTGATGGGGGGGTTGAGGTTGCAAAGCACAGGGTAGAACATTTTAGCCCAAAGTTTATGCCACGGCTAGAGAATGGGTTAGTACCAGCATAGGCACACGGTCTCAACAGGGTATGCATAAACGGGAGAGGATGAGGCAGCCCCGCAATGCTCTTTGGGGAATATGCCTTCCAGGATGGGTGGGGGAGGGAGCAAGGAAATATTTTCAAGCAAACTTTTCTCTTGATTCGATGTGCTTGCAAAAACAAAACTGACGGATGAAATTCTGGGGGCAGCAGGGAGGGAGATTTGAACTGGAAAAAACCTGGGAGGAACTCTCATTGCACAATAAAACGTTTCTATGT
>JANHZU010003035.1:77549-98292 GCA_032468055.1 Acrochordus granulatus
TCTGACTTTCCATTGTTTCCTATGGGAAACTGCGTTTCTCTTTACGAGCATTTCGTGCTAAGAGCGTTCTTCCGGAATGGATTAATCTCGTCTTGTGAGGCACCACTGTATGTTTTCCTTCAGAAGGCCTCTAAATTGTTTTCTTTTAGGATTGATACATGGGGCTTTAGAACTATCCCACTTTGGATGGGATTGTTTTGTTTGCACAACAAAGAAGACTGCATATATGTCATTTAATCCAAAAATAATCTAATGCTCTTTGAGATTAAAACTAATTGTCTCCTGTCCCAAAATGTATGGGGTTCAGACAGTATACAGTATCTGTCCCTGACTTAGGTTCATGTGTAAAATGTAGCCATAAAGGAAGGAGGAAGAGTTTTCTTTGCATTTCCAATACCCCCCAATGACTTCTATATTATGAATATTGAGAGCCACAATGAAATGAGGGAAGAGAGTTCCACTTATGAAAACAATGGAAATGAATAGTGAATAAAATAGTAGCAACTATTTTATGCACACCCTGCATGTGGGGATCTTAGAGGTACTGGAATTGAGATTCTAATCTCACTAGACCAGTTGTGCAATTTGTTCTCCTATTATTATTAGACAGTATTTCTCAACCTTGAGAACTTCCAGGACTGTGGACTTCAACTTCCAGAATTTTCATCAATGGTCATGCTGGCTGTGAAATTCTGGGAATTGAGGCCCATATTCCTGGAAATTCCCAAAATTGGGAAAGCCTGTTGTAAGAGAAGCTGAATTGCCCATGGAAATATATATCTCCTTTTACTACTGTCTCTTTTTAGACACATTAAAAAGTGTTATAGTGCTTCAAAGCTAGCACGGCCAGAGAAGATTGCAAAAAAAAGGAGCAGCAAGGCTTCTTTTCTATCACTTGTGGGGGGGAAATACAATTCTTCTCTAGGGTAAGTTTTGGGATTGGTCTGCCTTTGAAGCTGGGCATTTGGAACAGGTTGACCCTTTGTTCTTGGGCACAGCCACACCATGTATTGTTCAAGATGTTCTATCATTGATGGTTGGTTTTCTTACCAGTGTATTTCTAAAAGCTGTATAGAGGACAGCAAGGGAAATACCATAGACCCATGAAGCACATGAGACAT
Source organism: Acrochordus granulatus (assembly GCA_032468055.1). Taxonomy (NCBI): domain Eukaryota; kingdom Metazoa; phylum Chordata; class Lepidosauria; order Squamata; family Acrochordidae; genus Acrochordus; species Acrochordus granulatus. Next base: position 78,671 of record JANHZU010003035.1, read on the forward strand.
CAGCAGTGATAAATCAGAGGAGTTTTTTACAGGTTCACAGTTCCCTAGTTTCTGGGTAGAGAGGGTGAACATGATCTGAGAAAGCATGATCTTACCTTGCTTGCTTCTGTCCTATTTTGACTTGAATAGAGAGGGGATGAAATTAGCCCCTCAAGGGAGACGGGGGAGGGTCCTTGTGTCATTCTCTGGTTACTGGCTGCTGTAGGAAGTAGAAAAAAATCACTGCTGTTATTAATTGCTTCTGAGCATACACAGATTTCTTTTCATTTCTGACTTGCTATAGAACATGTATGTACGCAGACATTGTCCAGAATAAATAGAACTGCCCATTGACTGTGGGTAGACACTGGTTCTAATGACTCACCACAGATAGGGGTGGGAGAGAGTCGTTCTATCTTGGGGACAAGCAGTGGGCCTGTTGACGTGGCTGGAATGGACTGTGAGGGGCTGGAGATGGGGGAGAGCTGAGGGCTGAGTTCTGTTATTTGGGGCAAGAAGCTGGCAGGTTCTTCACAAAAAGTGTTGTGCTACAGAAAGGAAAGAAAAAAAAAAGCATTGCACAAGGGAACATCAGGCACATGGAAAGGATGTCCGTGGAACCTACTGACACTGAACAGTGAGAAACAGTTTTTTATAGAAGATAGATCTGTTAGTTATAGTCCTGAATTCTAACAGCTAGAATGAAATTTCCATGGTCATTAGTAGTATAATTGGGAATAGTAGTTCTTTAGACAAACAATGAGTTGGCTATCTCCCTCCGGCTCTGTTGATGAACTCTCCAAAGGAAGATCTGCCCAGTCACTACTGGACAAAAGGAGCTGGATAACCTGGGACCTTTGGTCTGAAACTACTACTATTCTTTCTTCTGTTACAATTTCTCCCCTAACAAAAACTAGTATTGACAATCTAGATATGGTATATATATTGGTTCCTTTCAGTGATTGATATTTTACCCATGGTTACAACAGTTTTCCATCCAACCTTCTAATATTATATCCTCCATCATCAATCAAGGTTTTTCACTTTCTTCTGAAGTGCCAAGTTTTAGCATCTCAAACTTCCCAGATGAGATACAGCTCCATTTCTCCCAGTTCTACAAGTATTTTAACCCTGTTCCAAACCAAGAGAAAGAAGCCCCCAAGCCCTTTTCCTCACCAACACCTACCAGGGTATCAGGTGCTGTGGAGGCCAGGGCGTGGTTGGAAGTAGATGGGTCCTCTAAACTAGGTTCTGCTTTTGCTGTAAAAAGGGAAAGGTAAGGCAACCCACTTACAGAGCATACCAAGATTCACACAAGATGTGAACCAAGTTTAACAAACACAATGCCTGCATTCAGATAGCATATGATGGCATAGCAGATAAACCATGCTTAATGAATAGTCTTATTCACACAACTTACTAATAGTTGGACTTCCACATTATGCTGAACCACAAATTGCCCAATCCCAATTTAACCTAGCTTAATATATTGTGTTAACTTATCCAAACAGTGCTTTCAGTTTAACCAGTGCTCAGGATGCTTTCAATTCAGTGAAGCATCTTCACCTATGAAGATGCTTCCAGTGAAGGAAGAAGGACAGTATAAACTTCCATCAAGTGGAATTTATGCTCTTGACCAGCATGTGTGCCTGAGCCTTCGAAAGATGGGCCTAGCCTCTTTTTTCTCTGAAAGTCTTTTTGGATTGTTAAAAGAAAGTAAGATCCAGATGAGGGGATCCCCCTCTCCTATGGAGCATCTATGTAACAGGAAAGAAGCAAAGTTTCCTTTATCCCTTTGTCTCATAGCTCCTCTTTCCACCATTCTCAGCAGGCAGAAGGATCTGTCTGACCTTGTCTGGGCAAGGATTAGGCCTCAGTACTTGCAGAAGAGACCTCAAGAGGTCCATATTCTAGACGAAGTCAAAATAACATCCTAGAAAAAAGACAAGGCAAATTTCTACTGTTGCCAAGAAAACTATATGGACTTGTCCAAAAAGTCAACCTGAAGGGACTCTGACTCAAAAGACATTTCACTTTCACTAGAGCTGCAGATCTGAAATGGAGAATTGTTTAGTTTCCTCTATTACCAAAGATTACCAATTGCTTCACAAGTAAGACTGCAAGCAAAGGAACAGCTACCAATCCAGGATGGTTGGCACACAGATTTATCATTTTTTTTTCTGGATTTGACAAGCTGATCTCTCTTTACCATGTGTCTGTGTATATTTATTCATAACCCTGATAACGTTTTTTTTGCCATTTATTTATGCAAGCTCAGTTGAAAATAAATGTCTGAAAAACAGTATGAAGATATATATGGTATAATAGTATTATATAGATGATGATGATGATCTGCACATCATTTTTTATGTCTCAGCTGGAGCCTAGAGAGGTTTAGATTCCACCAAGAGTCTAAAAGGTATTTCTTTTGGTCTCTCCATTGACCCACCAGAACACATCCACGCAGTTGTGTTGCCATGTTCATCCCAGAGCCATTAGGAAATCGTGCTGCCCCATCCCCCAGTGCACCTTTATTGTGCAATGAAAATGGGTGTGCACTGCTGTATGGTTCATATGCTTTTAATGTGCCATTCTAAGGGATATGATTGGTGATTCCCTCAGCTCCAATCCCAGTCCTGTCCAACATCCTTTGCCACATGGAAAAGCTCCTTCAGTTGCAGATACAACTGTCTGTTTACTGCATACACTGCTATCATTCTCCTTTTTCTTTACTATCACACAATGAACTGGATTTTTAAAATAATGCCTTTGGGTCAACGAGTCAGTTGTTCAATACTAGGTGGTAGACAGTTTTGTTTTTTCTTTGTTTTACTTTTTTACTTTATCCAGTCAAGATGCAACCATCAAAAAGCTGGAGTTTAAGAAAGGGATTTGACTATGAAGAGCAATGTGACATTTGAAAAATTCCCTAAGAACATTTTGTGAGGAGAGGGAGGGAGGAGCAAGGCTTCCCTGATGTAATAAAATGTGGAAATGACTTTGGGAAACAGGAGGAAGAACCCCAGACCAGATAGGAGGTGGCTGAATTGACAGAAGGAATATGAATGTGGCCAAGGTCTCAGAAGGGACCCTCCCTAGTTTCTTCTGTAATGGTGAAAGGGGAAAGATATACTTTCAGACTTCCAAATTCTGTTAATGTAACCTTATGATAAAGACAGCGCTTGTACTCCAGGGTGTACTTCCTGTACTTCAGACTAACAAGGCTGACACTTGAGAGAAACTGCCATTGGAAAGAAAATTCTCTGCCATCCAGGCTACAGAGGAGATATAGTAAGTCCTTTCAATTATATTTTCAATTACATGCATGGATGGGCTCGTCAATTTCAGGACTTTGCACTCTGCAAGTCGACCAGTTGACCAACACATTGATAAAAAATGAAAAAAATGCGGCTGCAGGAGCTGGAGTATCCTTCATCCTTGCAACCAAACTGACATTGCAGAACAGACACTGACTCTGCTGTGAGTAGATGATAAGATACAGTGACAATGCTGGGCATGACTTGAGAAAATTATTAGTGGGGTGTTTTCATGCCAGGGCAAGGAGATGTGAAGATGTGGTCAAAGTGTCATTGTGAAATGAGAATCACCGCCAGTTTTTGTGCCAGGGCAAGGAGATGTGCAGATAAGGTCAAAGTGTCATTGTGGAATGAGAATCACCTCCAGTAAAGACATTTTATCTATACTGGGCATTTATAAACCCACAGTCCACTAGATATTACATGTACAGGCAGGGAAGGAGAAAATGAACCTTTACCATGATTAAGATGTTGCTTTAAAAAAATCAGCTGCCTGCTTGTTAGCCTACAAATGAATAGTCCAAATGTAGTTTTCCAGATCCAAGGGCAGTAATATCTTAGTGCTGAAAATTAATAAAAGTTGCTCTTTGTGTTAAAAGCAACAGCTCCTCTGATCATTGGCATTCTCTACTACAGCATCAAAACAGTCTTGTCTATCAAAAAATGCAGAGGAATCATCTACAATTTAAATGTCTACTCAGAATTAACTTTATTAATAATACATTTATTCTTGAACAGTATTCCTGAAACATTAATTAGTTATTTATTGTTTTAATGTATTTATAATTACTTTGGATGTTTTAATTCTTGCATATGTTTTTGTTAACTTTGTTGTAAACTATAAGTCTTTATTGATTTGACAGTATGCAAACAGAATAAATAAAAAATGAAACTTCAATGGGATTTAGTCTTTGAAAAATATATGCAATTTAAGGCTGTGTGTTCTTTGAAAATTATTTGGAAAAAATGCTTGGATGCTTTCACATAAATCCAGGATCTCTTTGTTATTCATTAAAAGAGATGCTTTGCTCACTCGTAGTACAAAACAGTATTTCCAAATCATTTCAAAGCATATACAGTATCCTGTTTAATTGTCTTCCCTAACCTGGTGCCTTCCAAATGCATTACTTCTACAGTCCTCAAAATTCTCAATATGACTTTGGCATCTCTGGCAATTAATAGTCCAAAAAATGGAAGGTTTCTGTTTAAATTGCTGACATAGTTGTAGAACTGAATGAACCAAACATGTCTTGGCAACCTCCTAAATCTGCAAAGAGAACCAGACTATGGCCAGCTAAGGAAACAGTGCATGGATTGATATCTGAGAAATGTCATCTTTGATCACTAATCAGTTTGCATGTCAAGCATTCAAAAAACAATCAAGCAAAATGCATGCAATTTAGATCTTAGAAAAGGCATACCAGCCCCTACATTTACAACACAATTAATGCAACATTTTTTCTCAGAAAGTGCTTATTATCCATACTGTTACTATATACATATTCATAAGAATAATGGGATGGATCCAAGTTCATGCTTAGATTCACTGATGTCTATTTCATAGTAAATGGTACATTTTTTAAAATCAATAAGTCACTGGATCTTGCAAGATGCATGTCAAATCTTAGTATAGTATATCTAAATCAGTATTTCACTCAGTACTTTAAAATAGATGCCTGATTAGTTAGAACATATTGTTAAGTAAGTGAAATGAGAATAAGATCTTTTTAAAAAAACCAGAATTTAAGCAATAATTTAATTAGATTTTGCAAACATAATCCCAGTGCATTTCCAGACTGGCAAAACCCCTCAAGAAATATCCCTGGCTTGTACTCCTACCTGTGGTCAGCAGCTGTGTCAGACATTGGTCAGATATTGTTGCAGGTGGTGGAACTGGAAGTCTTGGGGATCTCTTGTTCTTGACTGTTGCCCCCTTGGTCTTGGGCCTGTCACTTCCAGATGGAGGCTGTCCTCTGGCCATGCCAGGAACAGGGCTGCTTGGCAGACCAGGGAGCAGATGTGATGCATTGAAGGGAGAATGGTATTCAGAAGGCAAGTCTACATTGTAACCTGGCATATTTGGGGAAAAACAGGCTGTGGAGAGGGATGGGGAATTAGGACAGGAAAAGAGTTGTGTAGATGGGTAGTGGAACTTGGAGCAAGAGGCTGATGGTGGACATACTGGCTGTTGGCCCAGCAAAGGGGCCCTAGGAAGTGGGGCAGGACAATATGATCCATAGTGATCGAGGCTAAGCCACTTGTTGGGGAGTGTGTAGGGAAGCAAGGACTTCTGCTTGCGATCAGGAACAAAATTGTTGGGGGAAGTTGAAGGTGGAGGAATGGGAGGGAGTTCAGGGCTAAGAAAGCCACCAGGTGAACTAAGCTGAGCTGGGCAACCACCTGCAGACTGAAAAAGAAAAGAGAGGACAAAGATGCTGCTGCAGCAGCAGCAAAAACAAAACAAAAAAATCCATATCTCCCATCTCAATGTTGAGTGGATAACCAATCAGAGAAAGGGAAAAGTGGCACCAAAGTCAAAAAGGGGAAGACTCCAAATTGTCTATAACCTGTGGAAGCCCACAGTTATTATATTATACCTGAAATACTTTGGCCTTTGCAAGTTTATTTAGCACTTAGAATATGCTCCTGGTTTTGCACTGTTGCACATTCAGCCAAATAAGGTAAAATAGAATCATGATTGGCACTTTATGAGCTTATTCCTGCAATATTATGGATCTGAAACTCAAAAGTAGAAAGTAACATTGGGGTGATCATTCATACTTAGATCACAGTCTACGTATCATGTTGGAGCCCAACCCATTAATAAATGGGTTGCAGGTTTCTGCAACAGGCAAAAATTGGTCCTTGAACTTCAATCTATTTTCCCCATTCAAATAACAAATGAACCTCTTTATTATTCCAGCTTCAATTTATATCAATAATTCACTTCCTGCAAGTGGGCAAGTGTCTCCCTCTTAAAGTCTTGATACTGCCAGAATCTATGCTGAACCAAGACTGGTTGGAAAGGGCAGAGGAACGCAGAAAGCGAGAATGGGCCCCACAGCTGAATCAAAACCTGGGATGGAGAAATAGACAAATAGCCATCAGCCTTGCACACCTGAAGACGAGGACTGCTCAGGACAGGAGAACTGGCAGAGCCTGTGGGAAGCAAGGCAGTGGATGCGCTGGGAAGAAGGTTGCTGCCGCTGCTGTCAAAAAGGGTGTCTGGCATAGGCACAAAACAAGGTTGATCTGCGTAGCTTAGAGGGGTTTGTGCAGGCACTGGCCGAGGGCTGGAGAAGAAATCTAGACATCAAAAGAGAGATCATAGTCAGAGCTGGACATGTGGGTACTCCACAAAAACTTTCCAAATGTGACAAGAGGCATACATGATACAGACTCAGTCTGCTTGCATTTACTGCATTTTGATGCCTCACTTTGCTTCTGTAGAATAAAGATGTTCTCAAAATGTTGGGAGTTACAGGCCTGTAGATATTACAGAACAGAATCAGAAAGCAATACGTAGTATTCATTACCTCCTCATACCCCCTAGGGCTATCTTCACTCCTCTCCATCTCATTCCAATTTCACTATTGTAGATATTGTAACATTGTTTCCTTTCAACAATGTATTCAAGGAAGAAACAGTAATCTCCCAAGAAAGATTGAGGAGTTCTTTCAACTGGGCGAGAAATACATCATGCAAACCAAAAAAATGAATTAATTCAGCAATCGGGTTGTGTTGTGGGAAAACAGCCATATGGTGGGATCTGAATTTGATCTGGATTATACTGCAGCTAAATATGAGTGCCTTTCCTGCTATATGCACCTACAGTTTATAAGTTTACTTTCTTTAATCGTGGCTCTAGATGTTGTCTGAACCCAGACTTGGGTGATGAGTTCAGCTAAGTTTAACTTCTGACTTTTGAACATCAAGACAAGATCCAAGAGATACTATAAAAAGAGACCCACTACAGCTGAAGCATCTCTGCTGCTTCATTACTTGCAAAATGAAGTAAACTGAAATAAGGGCAATAGAGGTTACCCCAACTGAATTACTATAGGACTTTTATAAAAAGGAGATGTCTGGGGTCCAGACCCTGTAAAGATATTCCTCTGATCTTACAAGGTTTCTTCTATGTGTGGATAATTACTTTATTCAGAATTAGCACCAGTCCTACTTAGCACCTCATGAAAACACATTCTACCTGATTGCAGTGAATACCATAGTTAATCTGGACTAGGATAAAGATGTACTTTGAGGTTCATAAAAGCGAGGAGTTCAAATTGTACCAGATGGAAAAAAGCACATTTCCCTATCCATATTTTTATACAATGCATAATTTCATATATCAAATTCCTTCGAACTAAAAAGCCATAAACACATACTTTTTCTTTTAACAGTTGTGTCCATTTGTTAATTCAAGGATTCTCATACTATGGATTGGGTATCCCAAGAAGGTCACAAAGAACTCAGAGAGTCAACATTTTTTAAAATCAGATCAAGCTTGCACTGCCATAACTCACTTTGGTCTTTGCTTCTCTTTGCCTGCACAATTGCCTGCAGTGAGCGCAATTGGGTTATGACAAAATCTGAGATCCTCTATGATAAAAAGATTTATTAGCATGCTATTGTATTTCTTGCCCAATTAAATGACTGATTTGATTTATGGTGGAGGTTGCACAAATTCGTTTATCATTTTAGGAGATTATGGTAGCATTAAATTTGGAGATCCTTGCCTTAATTTCTTTAATTGCTCTTTCCTACAGCTATGTAGGATGTGGATGAAATAATTAGAACTGGACTCAGAAATCCAAGAACTGTCACATCATAGATTTCTATACAGGTATTATAAATTGTCACATTGGCAGTTTTATTCTGTTTTTTTCCTAATGATTCTTAGCACAAAATTTACAATTTATACACTTCACAAAAGGATTCAAAGATTTAGTAAGGGAGTCATACAACTTGTCAACCTGGATCTATGTTAACTTTGGTTAGTTTTTTGCAGCTTAGCATGTAGTGTGAATAAAGACTTAATTTATTGTTCGAAGTTAGGTAAATGCAGAAAATGATCTGGTGAACACAACCATTGAGCTTCAGAGTCATTGCACCCATTTCCTGATGCTGATGGTGCTGCCTTGGAGAAACCACACCTGGCCAAGGATAGTTGGAGGCAGCTGGCTGGGTTTTGTAGTACCAGCAGCAGCATAACAGAGAGGGTGAATGCAATTGTGAAACAAGCATTTTTACCACATAAAGAAGGAATCGTGTCAGATCCCACCCATTGCCTACAAGAGAGTTGCCTGACACCTTCCAGGTCCTGGCCACAAAACAGTGCTAGATGCTGGGGGATAAAATTGCCACATTTGCAATCTCTCTAGTCAAAAAATATTATGATCTAGTGAATTTCTGGTGAGTTAGATTTGGAGAGCTGAGGGACTTCTGTCTAAAAAGTGTGCTAAGAATCAAACTTTCTTGTACAAAAGATGTTTGCGGTCTTTCAGGCTTATCTTAATAAAGAATGTTAATGCATTTGTCTTCTATGTTAAATAGCAATAACTGTGTAGATGAAGAGCTGGGCACCCAATTTTTGTAGGCTGGGGCCACACTTGGTCATGGCTGGGTGGAGCACCATGCTGGTGCAATGGCTGGAGCTAGGACAACAAATGGTGAAGCCAGCAGAAAAATGATTTCACTTAAACTTACAAGTAATTCAAATTTACATGAATGAAATGTATCTGATACTCATATTTAATAATTTTGCCCTTCTGACGTTGGAAAAATAATATGACAGATCTGTAGAACTTGCCCCTAAGATTTTTCAGGGCTATATGCAATTTTGGAACTTCAAAATGTAAGACTCCCACTGTTATGAAAGAAAACATGGTAAGCATTAGCCTCCCTCAAATCCATGGATGTCATTTGGCCAGGAGAGAAGGAACGAAACGATCTTTGCTGTATAGAAGGTCCGTCCAACACCTCCCTGGAAATATCAAACAGGTCTGTGCTTGCTTTCTTGTGCCTGCCTTGCGTGTAGCCCGTGGCTAACCACATCCCATGGTTTGAAGCTGAGCCCCGTGACCCAGCCATGGCTTACTCTCCCTTCCTGTCCCTGCAGCACAACTCTCACATTTCTGGAGGGTCAGACAGCCCAAACCGCTGCCTTGGCACTTTCGGAGTTCCTTGAAACGGGCACAGTCATTCGGAGCCTGTTTTCTTCCTCAATCCAAAGTGGAAATTTTGAAAACCACAACTCCACATCAAGCACCCTGAAGATTTTTCCATTCAACGTGTGGGGGTTGAACTTTTTCTGATGCTGATTCCCAATTTTAAATTGATCCACTTCGGTCATTTTTGTGACTTAGAACTTCATTTTTAGCAATATAGAATTGGCATAAGTAACAACAAGGAGTTACAAACAAGAGGAAAAGATTCCTGGCCCAAAGCAATAGGTTAAAAAAACATTCTCCTTTACACACACAGGCAAGGCCAATAGTTGTTTTCAAAAATGTACTGCTACTAGTAATATACAAGTTAGAACTTTGTGATAAAGCCTAACATTAAGACAACTAACATAACAAGTATTCAAAATAAATCTTAATATTTTTTGGTGGCAAACATGTTTCACCAAGACATATGAAATCTACATCTGTCATACACACAGGCAAAGGAAGGTTAAATTTCTCTTCTGAGATTGCATCAATCACTTAAGGTTTATTGGAGCTGCATCTAAAATATTGGCTCAGGTTAGATTTAGACTTTAATTTTTAGACTTTAATGTTTTTAAATAAAAAATACTCTCCTGAGACTTAAGGTACCTTTTTAGAGAAAACAGCCTTCCTATTAAGAATTCATAATGCATGCAAGTAAATAAATCTTATTTATTGGTATTTTTCATTTTAATACATTTAGAGTTAACCTTTCAAGAGTAACTTATCTAAAGTTGGATTAGTAAGATTTGCATCTTGTGTCCAGAGACTTTTGCTTTTGTTTGATTTGTTAGAAACACTAAAGAATCTAAAACTGAAGCAAACAGTTCACCCATCACTGGTCTGATTCACATGTGTGACCTCAACAGCTGGATTCCATAACACTCTCAATACACTATTACTATGGCATTTACTCTTGATTAATGTGCAATCCATTCAGCTTTTCAGCTGTGATGTACAACATTTTGTGTAGCCTCCTGACAGAAACACCTGATGCCCTACTTTTAAAATGTCTGCCTCCATGACAACCAATGGCTTTATGAGTGCCACCCCAAGAGGCACAAGAGAAAATTTATTTACTTCATCTTAGATAATTGTATTTTGACTTTTTCAGCACTGTTCCACTCACCAATTATTGCTATTGTAGTAATGGTTCATTATTGGTTTCTGCCTTCTCTACAGTATTTGCAGGAAAGCATTAAATAAAACTCCAAGGAAAATCAAAGGTGCATGCACAAATATGTATCAAGCTTCTTGTATATACGTGGAAGAAACTGCATTACAGAAACAGCTATAAACCAGCAGTGAAACAATAGATTGTGCAATAAAAACAATAAATTAAGTTTCCCCACAATTGGTAGCTGATGTGTCAAAAAGATGTCAGATAAGATTAGTCAGGTTCATCTTTTGCAACAAAGGCAACAAAAAGACTTATGTCACTTTATGCATCTGATCTTTGAACACTTATGTGCTTATACATTATTAGTCCTTACATGACATAAAATTGTGCTTCTGCAAGAAATGCTGTATTTCAAAAGGCACTCCTCTACCCACAATTGTTTTCAACTCTGCGTACTTGATTTGCCCACACCCACAATTTATGCAATATTGTAAATGCCCATCCTGATTTTGACCCCACCAAAATTAATTCCCTCTCTGACAACAGAATACACCCTTACCCACACACACACTGTCCAGCCACTTCCTCCTTTCCCCAGTCTTTCAAAGCATCCTCCCCCACAACATTTCCTAATATGTGCCCTTCACCATTGGCATTTACACAAAAATATGCTGTAGCTCCTTTTCACATGTAAACACAATACAGGCCATGCTGCAATTCCCTCTTCTACCAAATTTACACACACACGGATATACACTACTAATTTCAAGAAATTAATTACTAGATTTTCTCTTTCCCAAAATTGCAATCTCTTATATTTAAAATATTGGATCATTAGCACATGAAATATTTGTTGTTGCTGAAACTGTCTCCTCCCAAAAGAAAAATTTCTGTGATTTGTATCCACAATAGTCCTCAAAGATAGGTTACATAAGGGCATGTCTGGAGGTTAGGTTATGGCAACTAGACTTCTTTTCTTGTTATCCAAGTAGTTTCTTCACTCTGAGAAAAAATTGGTTAGGGGATCCTGTAAGTTCCAGCATGGTTTCATTTCTCACTTACTCTGATTAGGCTTGTTAGAAGGACAATAGGAGATGTGAGTAGGTAGAGACCTAGTTATAAGTAACAGAGTTTTAACAATATGCCGAATGCCAAGAAACTAAGTGAACTAAAAAACAGCAAAAAACTAAGTGAAATCATAAAACAAACTTATCTTTGTGCATGTGCAGATAGTTATTTTGTCTAACTACTTAAGCATATTATAGAAATGCAGCTATTAACTCTGCAAATTACATCACTGCAGCTTTTCTTGGCTTGCAACTCTAATTAGCAAGTGTTAACTGAGAAATCCAGATATATTCTGGCCCTGTCTGTCTTAACCATAGACTGCATCCTCCTACTGAATATAAGTTCCTAAGGATAAGATTTTCTTTCTCACTGTTACTTTTCGACTTGGACTTTGAAGAAACAAGATAAGAAAAATGGATGGCTAAACAAATCAACCCAGAGTTCACATTTGAAGCAGAAATTATCTAGCTCCATTTATCCTACTTTAAACACATTATGCAAAGACCAGTATCCTCTGGAAAAGACTCTAATGCTGGGAAAGGTAGAAGAAAAGAAAAGAAAAGAAAAGATGATGATTAGCAGCAAGGTAGATGAACTCAGTTTCAGTAGCAATAAGTTCAATTTTGGAAGACCTGAAAGACCAGGTTAGAGTCATCATGGAGATAATCTTATCTACGTGGTCACTAAGAGTCAACAATGACTTGATGGCACATAAACAATCGTGTTAACCTAGCAAAATGCAGGCTTAAATAGACTTAACAATCTTAAATGTTTCCACCAATATTTTACACTCCATAACTGTACATCAAGTGAAGGAAAAAAGCATCCACATTCACTGGCTTTATTCATAATTTATATCCCACTTTTCAAGGACATTCCAGGTCATGTATCATTTAAAACATAACTTATTTGACAAGCATAACATGTTGTATATGAATAACATACTAAGCTTGCCAAAATAACCAATAACTGAATAACCAACTATTGTAGTTAGTAATCCATGGACTGTGATATATGTTGTGTAAATCCAGTCAATTGTGGTTTATTAACAAACAATGGTTAAAGATAACATATACAAACTCAACCCATTATGTAGTATGGTGTGTGAACCCAGGTATGATGTGACAATAAACATACTCCAAGTCAAACAAAGCTGGGCCTCACCTAAATTTTGCCATTTTTGCCTATAGCAAAGGAGGTTGCTGCATTCAGTATGGGAATCCCAGACCAAAATTGCTATGAAGGAATCCTATTCCCTGGTTTCTAAACTAGAGAATAGACATTTCATATTATAGCAGGAAATTATGCCAGACACAGACGAAGAGTACAAAAGCTAGCTCTTAGTTTCAATATAGGTCACACATTAAATTATTTTCTTGCATCAGCCATATTTTCTTGGGGTGATTCTGAAAGATGTTGGAAAAAAAACTTGATTCCATCCATAATAAAAAAATTGTATGCCCATCATATTTCATTATTAAATGGCCAGTACACAGAAAGGTTTGGCAAGCATTAGAGAATGTGCAGTTCCAAACCACTGTATGAATAGCTGGGATCTGCAGTGAGAGATATTACTAACAAATAGAGGAAACAAGTAGACTACCATATATCCAAGAGTCAGTATAAGACTCTTGGATACTACAATTAGAAGGCTGTAAGCTGGATGTATTCCTTCTGTCCCAATGCCTTGTGAATGCCAATTTCTTCAAAGACTTGAGCAGAACCAGTTGGGAAGAGAGAAAACAAAGTAGTACTAACGACTGTCTAGGATACTGTCTTCCCAACATAATTTCCAGGGAGGGTCTTCCTCTGTTCCCTATAGCTGCTCCTTGTCTCACAAGTTCTATTCAGCTTCTAGAGGAAAAAGGTGAAGACATTATTTATTTATCTCTCTGGAGCAGTCAGAATCATCTCTCCCAGCTGTCCCCACACATTCAAGAAGTCCAATGCTCAAGCAGCTTCTTCCTAGGAATGGTAGGCCCAAATGAGAAATTGCAAGGAAAAAAATGAAAGTGTATAGGAGGTACTGTGTTTCATCTGCAGCCACGAAGCAGCAGGAATAGAGGCAGCTGTAGTTTGATGTATGAGGGTGAGTGAACAAAACTGCACTAGGCAAAATTCACTCGGTAAAACTCTGGGAGATGCAAGAACTCCCCACATTCCTTCTTGGTCCCTGGCTGTCTTGTGATGCACAACTGAACCCCACCACGGGGGTATAGATCAAGAATAGATAGCCCAGTTCTACAGAAGGAGAGTGCCTTGTACAAGTGCAGAGAGCACTTCCTTCTTTCCTTTACACCAGCTCTCCACCAGCCCCGAGATTTATAGAGAAGGGACATCTGGGCTAGGGAACAGGAAAGGGGCTGAATAAGACAAGAATCAGCTCCTACCGTATCTGCTCCATCATCTCCTACCTGCAGTGGAAGGCCAGCAGCAGTCTGTCACCATCCCCAGAGATTGCCGTGGTCCTGCCATCAGGACTTCTCCATATGGTTTGGGTTCCTCTCCCAGCACTCAGGGCAGCAAAGGGGGTGTGTGTGGTTCCTCATTCAACAGGGGCCTCTGCCTTTTGATTGACAGGCAGAGGAATCTGTAGCCTGCCTAGGGATAGAGGTGGTGACCTTACTGCCACTCTTCTGCATTGCAGCACTATTTTGGGGGGCTAATCCAGGTTTTTTCTTGAACTTCTCTCCCCCCATAAAAAGGTCAAAGAGGCTTCTAGAGCATCCAGATAAAGATGGGGATGTTTTCAGCCCCTAAGCTTTAGCACAGAACAGACTCAGTTTCGTCTTCTAGGATTTTGGAATATTATCAGCTTAATGTCCACTGGATGGGAATTCTGCACATTGCAGCCCCAAAATCCCTAGAATAAAATGCTGTTCACAGGCCAGTCCTTTTAATCTATCTAAAAGGAAGAAGGGTTAACTGAAAACTACAGTCCTTAAAATTTCAGCTGTGAGATAATCTGCCTCTGAGCATGTTTGAAGTGCCTCTCTTAATTGAATTATCTATTTCACTGAATTTTTTTTACTACTTCTATCTGATAATTGACAAAAGACCTAAATTAAGCTCTTATTTACTGACTTTTCTTGGATATTTTTTAAATCAACTTTTGGCACAAAAGCAACACCACTGTCCCCATCATCATTTTATCTTCACACCAAAAAACATAACCGATTTCTATGCATCATTGCTGATATTAAAAGCAACAGCATTCAAAAAAAGTTGGTAACTCACGCTAACTCCTGAATTCTGAATAAAAGAGATTTCAAAAACTAAGTAGAGGAGTATTAACTACACTAGTGATCTCTAGCTAGGACCACAGCAGTGGATCAAAATCATTTTACTCATTTAAGGAATTATTGCCATATTTATGGTTCTTTTTGTGTACCTTTCTGCTGCAAGCCATCAAGTTAGAAACACAGCCAATAGATTTTTTTTAAAAAAAGCAATGACTCTTCTAAATTGGTAACAGCATAATCTCCAGTCATCTTAAAACAAGGAAAGAAGGATGCCTTTTCTTTAGGACTTGGACTCAAATGCACATTTATTTATTTTATTTATACGCCGCCGAAATCCGGAGACTCTTGGCAGCTGACAACACCAAAAAACAATTCATTAAAAACATTTAAAAAAACACATTAAAATAAAATAAAAAAACCTGGCAGACTAGCAAGGTGGCTAAAAAGATTTAATGTATAAAAAGGGGGGTGAGGATGGCTAGGAATCCATCAGCCACCTCCATGCTGATAATGAGCCCCCCTGGAGCCCCAGGCCATCTCACAGAGCCAGGTCTTAAGGCCATTTCGGAAGGCCATCAGGGAGGGGGCAGCCCTCAGCTTGAGGGGCGAGATGGTCCACAGGGCTGGAGCCACAGCAGAGAAGACTCTTCTCCTTGACCCCGCCAGCAGAAATTCCTTGGCCAACAGGAACCGGAGAAGGACTCCTCTGCTGCTTCTGGTGTGTCTTTCCAGAAATGGTATACTCTTCTTGTTGGATTTGATTTGTTTTAGTCATTATTTCTTTATTTTCAATATTTGTATATCTGCGACAGGACACCTTTTCTTCCAGTATTTCTGCAGCTGCTGACCCTGATCCTGAGTCCTGTTGCCCATTTTTCACCAATGTCTAAGAACACCTAGCACAGTCCTTGTTGACCTGAGTGATGAATGAGATGGTATATGTTTCTGTAAATTATATCTCACTGTATTTTTTATGGGAGAGACACTTTTGTCTGACTCCTATGATGAGACTTGTCCAGTATGGTTGAATCTCTGGCATATCTTTCTCAGAACACAACCCCCACAACCACATCAAGGTATAGATATAAAATAGTTCTGCTATATCTGCTGGATTTTAAGGGGAAGATAAATGGAGACTGAGTATGAGTGTTAATTATATTGTTTAACATATTCTGTTCCTGGGCACAGGATTATTATTATTATTATTTCCTACTGATGAAGTTTGCTATTTTTATTAAGCTAGCTAGCTATATTTTAATCTCGATTATGTGTCATAGGATTGCACAGTTATTTAACAACTAAAACATGTAAGATTATTAAAGTTATAAAAAATGAATATGTAGCCTTCAGAATTTTAGAAAATGGCTCATCTCCCCTCCTGCTGAACAAAGGGAATAAGCTAGAAAGGTGTGGGTGGATAGGAACAATGAAATATTTGAAACATAAAACAAAACAAAAAGTTTTTGGACAAGAAGAAATAAATTACCCATTTAGCTTTTAGAAGTGTGTGTTTGCCTCAATATGTACTCAATTTCTGTGAAACAATAAAATGCCTTACGAAATTATCCTTTGGATGTATAAAAATCCCACAGTTTCATCTTCTACTAGCTCCACTCTTCTGTTTTTGTGGTTTGGCTAAAATGTGTTTATCCAGCTGAATTCACAAAAGTTTCTTCATACAATCAAGATTATATTTAAGCAACTTCCTTACAAAGGCTGAGAAATTTGTAGTCAGCTTCTCTTTCAGTGAGTGCCTGAAAGCTACCCATTACTGATATTTATAAGCCACCCAAAATCTATGGGAATGGGTGGTGGTAATACATTTAAATAAATAAATAAGAAATTACACACATGGACTTTACCTTTTTCTGTACTGAGGAATATGAATGCTACGTTGTCTGTTTGAGAGATGGAGAAGAACTACTTTTTAAAGATCAAAGCAGTACATTCTACACCAACAATGTTTTTCCAGGGTTTCAAGCAGAATTGTTTTTTTTGTTATTCAGTTATTAGGCCCAAAACATGAGTTCCAAATAAGAAAGTGCAGGTAACATGACAGTGTTTTACAAGGATCCTTCAGTAAGGAGAATGAGCAATGAATCTTTATCGAGAGTTTGAGTTAACCTGTGAAATTATGACATAAAGCTTTCTGTCTGGTTGTTAAACTTTTATAGAGACTGGAATGCCAAGATTGAAACAAAAATGGATTACTGTACTCAGCAGTATGTTTATGTGTGTGTGTGTGTCTGTCTTTAAGGAGCATGTTTCACACATGCCGAGAAAAAAACAATGGAGTTTCTTTTGGTTCCTTTATTACATACACATATATACAGGATTTAGTGAAAAATCAGAACTATTTACAGAAGTTTTCACTCTTTTCAGTTTCCAATTTTCTCTACCTTTCTCATAAGCAACCACCTTGATGGTTGTTTAGTACCTACTCATCCCTTTCTCCCCCCTTCCCCTTCAGCATTTCACTAAGTGAGAGAAAGGGAAGAATGATTTACTGATGTATTTTGCAGTGTGCCTAGAGCCTTTCTTCATGCTTTTCTGAACATCAACAACCATCCTGTTGCATAGATGTGGCCTGATGCACCTACCCTTAAGATTTCTGCCCAGCCCCTCTAGTCTGGACTTTCCTTGAAGGCTCCAGGCATCTATCCACAGGTAGCTGCCTTCCTCCATCTCTGTCTGTCTTGAATTTGGGGTGAAGCACATTCCTAAATCGGGGTATTCATTTCTTTTCTCTCATGGAAGCCTCCATCCAATGTCTTCACTTCATCTCTCTCTGGGGCCAGGAACTGCCATTTCTTCACAACAATGACCCAGCACATGGATCAATGCTATTATGGATAAATAGCAATATCTCTCACCATCCACCAACTTCCCACACAGTCTCTGAAGGCACTACTGCCTCTCTCTCCTTTATGGCTCTAACTCCAGCAACTGAGATTGATTTCCTTCCCAGGGCTTTAGTCCCAACATCTGTATACAAGGTTTGAACAAGTGGGAATTCTGTCTGCAGCATCTGTCCAGTAAGAGTCCTGGTCAGCAGCCAGAGCAACTAATTTATCCTCCAGATGGCACAGCTGCACTCTAAGACAATTCCTGAGTTTCTTCTTTCCATTTTTTCCTCTCTCTTTCTACTGATTCACACCAGCAGAGCAACAGCCAGCCTGGCCACAAAACTTATAAACCACACACAGTCTATCCTACAGCTACAGAATTTCTGGTGTAGAAGATTATTTCTAAAAGAATTGTAGCTGCATAAGATGTGAGCAGCAGTGAAGACAGCAGAACAGGCTTAGCCTCCTAACACTGTCACATTCATTCAAACCATAAAGTTATGCGGCTGTCCAATTTTAATTTTTTAATACTGAATTAGCATTGTTATTGGAAAACATTTGAAAAATGCAGAAAGGCTCATTATCTGCCATGGTTGCAATCAATCAGGAAATCTATACACATTGCCCCAAATGGTTTGTTTATTCATTTCATTTGTCCCCACATACTCTCAGACATATCTGTAATGCTATTGACATATGAGAATTTCATTTAGAAGAAAAATATATTGAAACATATCTATCATATTTTTATATGGGGGCTTTCAGGGTTTATTTGTTTGATACAGCAGAACAAAAGAATAATACAATATTACAACAAAATAAAAATAAATAATATTTGTACACAAAATTATACATACAAACACATTAATATATACATATAACCAAAAATATTTTTTTAAAAAAATGAGGATTTCCATGAAAAATACTGGTTGGTGACTATTTTCATCTATCTAATTTTATGTGATGTTTTATATTTGTGAATTATATGTTTTTAATAATTATTTTGTGCACAATTCTGAGGGCTAGTATTAGAATATCTGTAGTTTTGTATGATATACTGATGCATGCCCTTTCCTTGTGGTTTTGAAAGTCAAAATAAATCTTGATCATCGTATAAAGCTTCTAAAAAATATCTCAAAATAATACACATAAAGGTTATGGTATGGCTTCCCATGGAAGAAAGTTCATGCAAATTGGATTTAATCACTATAATATATACTGTACATTGTTCCAATAGTAGAGAATATACAGTATGTAGCTCAAGACTGAGTTATGGAGTCTTTAGTGCTGTCTGAGCTTGGTTGTTTGTTTGCACTCATTTCATGACTCACAAGGCAACATTATCAGTGCATTATGTCAGCGTTCACATTTTGGACAGAGAAGATTGGTAGTTTGAGAGAGGAGTGAAAGAATCAATCTATGACAAAATGGAAAATCCTTCCTTCAATAAAGGTAGAGGCCTCAGACACAATTTATCTTCCATTTTTATGCTACTCTTTCATTCGTCCCCAAAAAGATTAAGACAATTTCACAGGTTCACCAGGGAGTTCAGACTTAACAATTCACTTGGGGATGAGGAAAGGGATTTAGAAGAACATCTCCATCCCAAAGACCCTCTATCTATTCACATCTCCTATTGTCCATTACACTGGATCATGGAAAAAGTGAGGGAATTCCAGAAAAACATCTACTTTTGCTTCATTGACTATGCTAAAGCCTTTGGTTGTGGATCACAACCAAATGTGGCAAATTCGAAAAGACATGGGAGTACCAGACCACCTTACCTGTCTCCTGAGAAACTTGTATGCTAGTCAAGAAGCAACAGTTAGAACTGGACA
>JANHZU010003035.1:122010-133600 GCA_032468055.1 Acrochordus granulatus
AGACTGTTCCTCTGTGTGTGTGTGTTGTATGTGTATATATTGTGTATAAATGGGAGGGAGGAAGGAAGGAAGGGCTTCCAAGCAGACAGCTTCTAATACTTACAATAAAAAGTGTTCTTTCCTAGGTTAAAAAGAAAGTGGAACATCTTGTAAAACAATGGAGTGATTTAAATGCTTAACAAAATGCTACCGAGGAAGCAGTGGGATATTACCATAAAATTCTATGGGAAAGAACTGAAACTAGGGCAAAAGAAAGGGTGGCTTATGATGTATTTTCCCTGGATCAAAAGCTTTCAGTGACAACATAAAAAAAATACCAAAAGCCCTTTTGCCAAAAGCAGAAGCAGGTCCCCACAAGTTTCCATCAGTGGCAAGACTTTATCCTTTTCTGTCTTCTCTGGGACTGAGAGGAAAGGGTACCTTTCACACTCAGACCACTCTGTGTAACTACACACTATCAGTTCAGACAACAGACTTAATCAACACCAAGCAAAATAGCTTAATGTGAGATCCCAAACAACTTTGTCTTCCTTAATAAACAGTAGTATTGACCAATCATACTCAGGGTTAGAAGATAAGAAGGTTTAAACCCAGGTGGCACAACTGGCACAATATTCCAAGAAATAAGGGATATAAATTAGACAGGGAACTAAAAAAAATCCCAGAAGGTGAGAATATCAGACTTCACCTTTTGTGTTACAATTTTCATGTGGCTTTTTGTGTTTTTGTTATAGTATGTTTAAATGCACAGTGGAGATGATGATTATTGTGTTGTACTAATGCTTCTCCAAAGTTGGGGAGGGGCTCATTGGCAGATAGTTTTCTAAAATTCTGGGGAAAGCAATGATAATCTGGAATCAAATTTTCTTTGAAGCCCATTAATCTTATATCCCAACCGATTTACAATCCACATTTTTGCAAGGCTGCGATTTTGCAGTCACAGGATTAATTTCATCATTACCAACAACCTAACATTTCTCCTAGCTCGGAGACGGCAGCTCAAGTAATTACAAAGAAACTGAACTTCAGCTCAGAAAGAAAGATAATAAAAAAATCAGAGTAGATTAGCGGGAGAAATGCACAAGGTTTGCATTTTTTTTCCTCCACTTTGAGATACACAGTAATTTAGTTACCTCTGACCCTCTCAGCCACCAGGACCTCCATTCTGGGATTAATCCAGTCCTGTCTCTCCTACATCAAATCCCTTGTGCTGTCTTCCCCAGATTGTTCCCCTCCTGGATGAAAAGGACCCCTGAATTTTAACAATCTTCAGGATTTCTGAGAAAAGACACCTGTGGCCAGACACCTGCAGGTATCTCAAAAAGAACTGGCAAAAGAATTGACATGGCTGAAGGCAGGGGGTTCTCCTAGACTCACCTGTAAGCCAGGCTCATGCACTCAAACAGGCGTGTGAGGGTGGGATCAATACTTGGAGGATCGGGGACTTCTGGCTCAGCCTGCTGATGGCGCCGGCGAGGCACCAAGTCGCTATGCGGACAGGACACCATGAAGTGACCACTGTGGATCACTTGGGAGCAGGCAGGGTAAGCAGAGCCAGGTTTGGTGCTGCCGAAGGCTGGGTTGTCGGAATCTGAATCAAAATCCGAGTCAGTCCTTGACCCCATCTGTAGTTCCAGGTAAGGCCCAGGTTGTCCAGGCTGAATCACAGCCATAGTGAGCAAAATGGTTCTCACCGGCGAGCTCCTTCCTCCTTGGTCTAGCTGTCAAAGCCAACACCAGGCTCTTTCTTGCAGAGGCAGCCAGTGTGTGCCACATACGTAGGTGTCATACACAATGAATGCTTAACCTAAGAACAGCATGGGCACAGCCTCACTGGCACCACACAAGGACTGTGACTCCAGTAGTTGTCTTTATAGATCAACCTGATGTGGTTCAGCCTCCTAGAAGGGTGGACGCAAAGAGCTGCCAGGAAAAATTAACACTTTGTCTGCCAGTACAGGGTGCATTTATTTAGAGGTGACATAAAAGAACTCCTGATAAGCTGGTTAACTTTTGATCTGGTGCTAGTGTCTTTAATAGCAATCTAATCTTCTATCATTAGTGAGGCCAAAATGTTGACTTCTCTGCTGATTTCTGCCAGTGAAATTGCTGTTAAAGGCCAAAGGACTCAGAGTGTTTTTCCCCATCAGTTGGCAGTTTAATCTGAGCTGGATTGGCAATTATATTTATGTCTAATTGTGGATGACAAGAACACCCCTAAACTGACTTATACACATACCCATATACCCCCACCACCAAGCAGAGCTACCAATGAGCTGGCAAAACAGACTTTGTTTGCATTGGCTAAGAACTGCTGGGAGCATGTGCAGGAAAAGAGAGTTGTATGCTGTATTTACCCAGTACTGATGAATCCCCCCAGCAAGCAAACACAGATTAAGAGACAAAAATAAGTAAAATCATAGCAACCCATGTGCAGCACAGTATGAGTCAACATAAAAAGCTATGCCCCTGGACCCTAGAAAAATAGCAATAACAAAAAACCAGCAGGGTTCTTTCCAGCCTTTGCCAAGATGGGAGAAGGCCAGATGGTGTGCAGGATACTCACAGGAGAAATATAGAGTATAATCATAGAGGGACACATGGTCAGGGTCATTTGGTTATGTTCGCACAACATGCTTAACTTGATGGCTGACTTAACCCATTTTCTGTGTTTACACAACACATTGGACTATAAATCAAACAGGCTGGATTTGTACAATATGCCAAGCAACAGAACATTAACCTAGTATAACACTAACCATAGTAGTATATTGTGTGAATATCACTGCTGAATTTGTAATCAGGTCAAGCAGTTGATGAATAAATGTGAGAGTCATGGTGGTCCATCTCAATACAGGTAGTCCTCAAGTTACAACCACAATTAGGACCAGAACTTCTGTGGTTCAAGGTGGTTGTTAAGTGAGTCACACCCAATTTTACAACCTATTTGCTACGGTCATTAAGTGAATCTGGCTTCCCCTGTTGACTTTTCTTGTCAGAAACTGGCAGGGAAGATCAGAAATAGTGATCATTTTATCCTGAGACACTATAGCAGTCATAAATGCAAGGGACTGATTGTAAGTCACTTTTTCAGTACCATCATAACTTCGGACGGTCGCTAAATGAATGGTCATAGCAAGGACTACCTTAGTATATTTTTTCAAGGACACATAAGATGAACATTTAGTAGCAGTATGCACATGCCCAAGTTCTCTGGGAACCTTAAATAGCTGGACGATAAGATCGGAAGTGGGGTTGGGGGTCATAAAGGAAGAGTTCCTTCTAGAACACAAATAGAAAGTAAAACCTAGAGTATGAATACACATTCTAGGTCTGCTTTTGAAGCTTGTTTGCATACTGACCTGTTTCACTGACTGAATTTGACATGATTTCGCTCTACAATGAGCAGTCACTTGTCAATGACGTTTTCACCATTGCCAAAAAGGTATTGTCTGCAATAGTAGAAATAAATCTCAAATTTTATTTTCGGCAATGTACAACACAACCATTTGGGGCAGCAGAAGATCTGTATTAGTCCAACTGGCACCCTCACAGTCTACGTAGGAGAAGGAACCACCTTCTTAGAAGAGTGGATGCAAAGTAGTTCTTAGTCCCAAAAGGTTTTTGGTTTTCTTCTTCTAATTTTTGCTCCATGGCAAGCAGAAATTAAAGGGTTGTAGTTGTTCCTCAACAGAGAAATATTTTGATAAATGGGAGACCAACTGAAGCTATATGTATACAGCTTTCAAGGTAATAAGCAGCATTCTGAATTGGACATGGAAGCATAATGGTAATAAATGCAATGACTTCAAGATTCATGTGATTTTTCTTGGCAGGAAACTCCTATCAATAGTCTAGCCACCACATTCTGCACCAGCTGTAGCTTCTGGGTCATCTCCAAAGGCAGCTCCACAAACAATGCATTATAGTAATCTAACCAGATGGTGATCAAAGCATGATTTATTGATGACATAGCATCTTGATCCCAGTAGAGTTGTAAGTTGAGCAGTCTCCTTGGCCAAAGCTTACACTTACTGTCTTAACAGAATCTGAAAGTCAAGGGCACTGAGTCATAATCACCTCCTTCATGGGGTGCCTGATTCCTTCCAGAGTAACTGTGGGACTGGTGTTACTGGATTGCCCAGCTGTTTATTGACAAAGGGCAACTTCATCTTGTTAGGATTTAATATGAGCTCATTTTATCCCATCCATCATAGACTCCAGGTATTGGTTCAGATATCTGTGGCACCTTCAGTCCATCTCTGGTGACAATATATCAATGGGTAAAGTAAAGGTGAAGATTTCCTCTGCCAGTCATGGCTGACTCTTGGGGGTGGTGTTTGTCTCTGTTTTCTAGCTGAAAAGCCAGCAATTGTCTGAAGACGCTTCCGTGGTCATGTGGCCAGCATGACTATACGCTGAGATGCACAGATGCTGTTACCTTCCAACCAAGGTTGGAACTATTTATCGACCTGCACTTGTACATGCTTTTGAAGGTTGGCAGGACCTGGGACAGATAATAGGAGCCCAGTGTCTTAACCGCTTGCAGCACCATGTCATCTTGTATCAATGGATACCTCATTCCAAATAGATAGATGGCCTCCCCCATCAGTTTCATGTAGACATTAAATAATATGGGGGAGAGCCCTGAGCCCTGCAGAACCCCACACTAGAGGTCCCAGGAGGTCAAGCACTGCTCTCTATTACTATCAGCTGGAACCATTCATTCACTCAGATAACAGCAAAACCACCACAAAACAATGCCCACAACTTTCAACCCCTGCAGATAAGCCAGAAAGATACCACAGTCTTTTGCATCAAACACCACTGAAAGGACTCATAGGACCAAAGGGACAACATCAAACCTATCGAACCAAACCTGCTCCTATCTTCAGCAGTGGTCCAATGAATCTTTTAGGACTCCCACTGCCAGGATACAAACTGATTGCTTTCTTTTACTCCTCCACAATCGATGAACTCGTAGAGAATGCCCCACAGTGATGCCCCTTCGCCTTTGTGACAGACGGATACCCCTTCCCTCAGCAAGCATCTCCTTTTTCTCAACAGCTTTGCCTGATCCCCTTTTCGAGCCATTAAAACAGCCGCCATCTCTTCATCTCGTGGCCACGCGTTCCGTAATAAACTGATGATCAACTGAGCAACAACAGCAGCAACAACAACAAAAAATCTGATTTCTTTTTGCCTTTCTGAATCTGCTGTTGTTTTCTCTTAAGAGATGGGGAGGTGCAAAAGGAAACAGATGGCAAGCAGAGGTACAAAGCAATGGGGAGAGGAGGGAGCCACCCTCTGGAGCAGCTGCGGGGGCGTGATTCCAGTGAAGCTCCTTTGTCAGGAAGGTACAATGGTCGGCCACCCTGGCGAGGGCGAATGCCAGAAAGGCCTTCCCTATCAGGGCAGACTCCAGGCTCCAGAACTATCATTACACACCACGTTTCTACGAGGCCGTGGGGCGCGTCAGCGGGATGCAAGAGGGCTGCCTTAGCGAAGACCAGCCTAAAAGCTCATCCACGGCAAAACTGGATGTGCCCCCTCTGTGTCTCCCAAGGAGCATCCTGCAGGGGGTCCAGGCGGCACAGTTGCAGACGAGAAACACGGAGGCGGAGGACATACGCTTGGATCGCAGACTGCAAAAAGCCATAATGTTTCTTGTCTGATACGTGGCAGAAAATCAAGAGGATACGTGGCAGGAGCGAGAAGCCAGTCGCAATGGCCTCACCAACTCTTGCACTAACATCACTAACCGCTTTTTCTTTTATCCTCAATAAACTGAGCGACAAATCTCTGCAGAACGGCAACTCACTGTTCTTTAAAAAGCGAAACAGCATTTGCAGTCCGTATCAACATGCTTAGCACACGTATTTTCATAACCAAACCAAAGCTAAAGCTCCAGGACACTGACAGGGTCCCCCTTTTCTCCGTTGATGTTGCTTCGTCGCTTTCCCCTGCAGCAGCCCTCAGAGGCCATGGGAAAAAAAGGGTTTTTAAAACTCCTAAAGCGTTTCTTTATGTGATAGGGGAACCCAGGCAGGAAACTCATAGAGTGGGTTGAGCCTGCTTTAGGTTCTGTTAAGGTATTTTATACTTGGAAATGTATGCATATTTAGATTTTCAGCTTCAGCCTTAGGACAGATCTATTACATACTACTAAAATTCTGGTTCCCGTGACGGTGGTGCGTCAAAGGGCAAAAGTTTTTCAACCAACGTACCTTAAATGGGCTAACTTACAGAATGCGTCCAAGAGCTGGAACCCATGACTCCCATGGAATTGAAATTGAGGGAATTTTATAAAACGTTTTATGACAAATTTAATAATAAAGTGGTTTACGACGTACTACAAAACATGATAAAACATTTCCTGTGCTGATGTTTTGTACAGTTCAGTATGGGCTATTGTCAAGGCAGATATATCTCTGGATGTATCCCAACTTTTCCAGTGAAGGCAGTAGTTAGAAGTTCTGACATTACGGAAAGCACTGAGGAATCGGGTAAGGAAATATCTCTGAAACAATAACCTATCAGATCATAGGTTGTCTAGTAATTAATATAAATGCTTATCATTTCCTCGTTTCCCCTCTCTCCCTCTGCCCCCTTCTTTTGCTGTGATGAACGGTTGATTTTAAACACTTTGAATCAGAATTTGTTCCTTAGAGCACCATACATATAGACAGTATTATATAAATGAACAACTATAATAATAGTTTCCATTCCTTAAGTATTTATCTCATTTATATCTTACCTTTTTCACATAAGGCATTAACAGTAAAATAAATGGTAGTCACCCTTCTTTTTTATCCTCACAAGAGCAACCTGAAGCCAGTTGTGTTGAGAAAATGTGACCAATCCCACTGTTGGATGTGTTCGTGGAACACATTTAATCAAGATTAAGCAGACACAACCTGCTAAGCTGGTTTAATGTTACTTGGTTAGTATTTTGTGACTTAGTGCAAAACAATCCTGTCTGTTTAATTTATAGCACAATGTGTTCTACAAACCCCAGAAAAAATGGGCTTAGTATCTGTATTAAATGTGAACGTAACCAGTGAATTCTACCGAATGGGAGCTTGAACCTGATTTCTCCAGAGCGAAAGACATAGCTGTCAAAATTTCTGAATTTTCAGCAATTCTGGCTGGAAGGACGAACCTGACAGCTGAATGTTTCCTCTCTCTAATCTTGACAGAGTACCTCTAGCACATAAGATGCCTGAATTTTATCTTTAGTTCCAGCTTAGAATTGACTTGCAATGCAAACTCTTGGCTTTAAACAACCAGGCTTTTTTTTTAAAAAAAATTCTTACTCTTTTTTATACCATCTGCATTCATGAAGTTCTGAAGAATGTTATAATTGCATTACTCCCACTTAAGGCAGAGTTTGCTAAATGTTATAATTGCAATACCTTTATGTTAATTTGATTGGCCCTAATAAAAGTGTTACTCAACTATGATTTTATGTTTTTCTGCTTTCAAGCAGCATGGTGATGATTGCTCTTTATTCCTAAGGCTGCTAAGCTATATAACAGTAGTGGGCAAGATGGTGAACTCAAAATGTAGATATTGGAGACCATATGCAAACACTCATTCACCAGAATGTTAACGCAAACTGTGATGATTTTCAGAATTACAGCATGCCACAACATCCTGAGATCTGATGCATGTATATAAATTATATCATTTGTGTAATGACATAATCACCTGTCATAATTCTTCCCCATCTCTCTTGTAGATGCACATGCCATCAATATATATATGCAAGATAATTTTAAAGATAATTTGAAAGAAGTGCTTTGAAAGGTATGGAACTGTATGTTCAACATTTCTTTAAAACTTCAGGCTTTCCTTTCAAGAGCTGAAAAAAGACAAAGCAGCTTTTAAGAAAATAGCTCATTAAAGCAGCCACTTTTTCATGGTTTGCAGAACAATGAAAAAATGTAACTGCTTTAAAGAGATGTGGCATTTTGGAAGATATACATTTCGTTCATACACATTTACACTTAGATATCCATTCATAATCTCGTGTTTACATTTAGACACCCATTCATAATCTCACACACACTTATTTTTCTCCTGCTTCATGCTAACCTTCCAACATGCACTACCTACTGCACATTTGCCATTACCCTAAGCTACAGGAAAACAGCGATCTGTTTCCCATTGGTACACTGACCAGGTGATATACAAGATCATTCAACTAAGAAGCTTCAAAATATACATTCAATATGTAGGAGAGAAAAGCAGGAAGTCCAGCTTCATGAAAGAAAGCAGAGGAAGAACTCTGAAAATATTAAATACTGAAATATTGTATATGGGAAGACAATCAGCTAAGTAGAGAACCACTGACATCCAGGAAAGTTTAAACTACAATGCTTCTGTAAAGCAGCTGTAACCTTTTTCAGACTGTGATGTAACTATGAAAAAGGGACAAACAGAGACTCAAATATAAAAAATGGGTGTATTCACTCAAAGTGTTTAACTAGGTCGGTTAAAGACTTAGCAGCTCTACTTGCATAATATGAAAACTTAATTAGTTTTAGGCATAGCATATTGAGAACTACTTTGATTGGTTAATTTATGTTTCAGTGTAATATGTAAAACCAGAAATGTGGTTTCATTCAGTAAACAGGTTAAACATTTTGTGTGGAGCAGAAACATTAACCAGGTAAAAGGCAGCTAGAAGTCAAAGCTAAGAAAAGAACAGAACCCTTTGAATTTAGCACTGAGGAGGCCAACAGTACTTTTACTGAGAGCAGTTTGAGAGTTGAAACAGCTCGAGGGTGCAGGGGAGACCAGAAGAGTAGAAATATTTGTAGAAATAGAAAAAAAATCATCTTCCTAGAATTTAGAAGCAAATTAGGGCAGCTGCTGAGAGGAAAAATGACTCAAACAATGGCTTTCTTAAAGAAGTGGATGGACCCAGTTAGTAAGGTAGAGAGAGCAGGATAGAATAGGATAAGCAGGAAATGGTTAAGACCTGGTTGTGCCAGCAAGCCTGGGTATTCCAATGGACTTGTGAGGTGGGTTCATTCACACTCCTTTGTCTGCTCTTTCCTTGTTTTTTTTTAATACAGTAGTTTTAAATGTTTTTATAATTAAATATATTTATTCACTGTCCTTAG
The DNA here is from genome assembly GCA_032468055.1 of Acrochordus granulatus. Lineage (NCBI taxonomy): Eukaryota > Metazoa > Chordata > Lepidosauria > Squamata > Acrochordidae > Acrochordus > Acrochordus granulatus. The sequence continues at coordinate 131,142 of JANHZU010003035.1, forward strand.
CTTTGTTGCATGCTGCTCAGAGTCACTTTTGGCAAGATGGGCATTGATATAAATTAGATAGATTAAAAAATGGGTGGAAAGGGGACCAGCCAAGCTGGACATATGAAGGAATTCTGCAAGGACCATAAGATATCAAGTTCAGTAAGTAAGATGGAAAAAAGACTGAAAATAGAAAAGAAAGTGGGAAAACTGAGGGAGGATGATAAAGAGAGTTGACAGTTTTGATTTTAGAAATTTAAGCAGGAAATAAAGGCTCCCACAAGATGAAAAAATGGATCTTACATCCATCGGTCAATTTAGTTAATCAATTTATATGACCATCCAATTCACAAATCAAGACTCTGGGCAGTTTTAAGTCAACTTAATCCAATATAGAAGCAATATATAGAACAAAAACATGACTCATTCAAGGCCAACCCATTATAATTTGACATCAATTCATTTCTCCATCTTCCTGGCCCAATACATAGGGAAAAAGCCAGGTCTTCAAAACTATATGAAACTGTATGAAAGACCAGCAATGTCAGGACCTTTCTAATCTCAAAAATAAGATAATCCATCTTCCCCCAACTCCTGCCAACCTAGCAGTTCGAAAGCATATAAAAATGAAAGTAGATAAACAGTACCACATTTGGTGGGATAGTAACAGCATTCTGTACACCTCGGCATACAGTCATGCTGGCCACATGATCAAGGAAGTATCTTCGGACAGTGCTGGTTCTTCAGCTATGAAACAGAGATGAGCATGCCCCCTAGAGTTGGTCAGAACTGGCACGTGAAACCTTTTAATGGCAAAATTGTGACTGAGAAACCATATATTCTGAATTCCGCCAGATGAAACAGGCTTAGGCAGAGGACCCAGAGCATACCTTCCCTATTGGATCTCATAGACAGACAGATTCAATTGGACATAGGTGATCCCACAAATAACCTGGCCATGTGCCATGAAGAGCATTAGAGCTGATAATCAACATTTTGAATTGCACTGGAAGCCTACTGGGAGTCAGGAGCAGTGATGTTACATAGGCATATTGTGATTTGCCCATAACTATCTGCATCATTGCAGAGTATTTTGCAGTAGTCTACCAGAAGATGACTAGGGTGTAATTCATTGCAAGGAGTACAGTATCTGCTGATTCAGGAACTGGGGTAACTGGAGCACAAAATGGATTTTGGCTGCCACCTGGTCTTCAAGCAGAAGTTCAGAATTTCATATTCTGTAGATGTTAAATAGGAATATAAAGAATGTATATTCTACTCTCTCCCCTCTACCAATCAGAACTGACCCTGAAGGAAAGAGGAGAGCCACTAAATACTGTGCCTCTCCCTGCTAACCCCTCATTCAGTCCAGAAAGATACTATCGTCACTTCAAAATTTGCTGAAAGATCAAAAAGAGTTAGGATTTACAACCCTGCCAACCATAATCTATCTGAAATGAGTCCAGGTAAATCTTCTGAAGCTGCAAACCCACCCACCTAAAAAGGGTAAGTTGAAGACTGGAATAATTTGTCATGAACAATTGGACCCAATGACAATTTCTTGCAGAAGTGGTAGAGCAGCACCTTTTTAAGAGCTGGCAGAACTGCTGTTAACCACTACAGTGGTTAAAAAAAGAAAATAAAACCACAGAGAATGATGGAAAGTTCCTCCACATTGTTGTGAAGAAATAAGAAATCAGGTTTGAAAGCCACCACCAATGGAAGGAAAATATCGTTAACAGCTAAAACATATTGAGGAAACACCATGCATGGATTCTACAGGACTGCCTGCTAGATTTCCAATGCCCAGAAGTCAGGAAGAAGCACCTGGAAGCGCATGCTTTTTAATAAAATGTGTTAGTCTGAAAAGCTGCAATCAGACTCCTATTTTCAGATATAATTGAGAAATATCACTGTCCTCCTACAGTGACCACAATGCCCAGAAGGTGGCAGAATATCCACCTTTCAAACAGGTTATATTTTCTCTTGAGCTTTGGGAACTCACCTGAAAGGAACATACTCTACAGTGCATGAAAAAAATTGTGTGCTCGGTGGCCAGTTTTAAATTCAATCTGGCATGCTAATCTCAGTATGATATAAACTGCTTCTGTTTATACCAGTGTTTCTCAAATATTTTCCTTCACTACCCAAAACCACTTATCAGAAAGTCTTTTTTACCCCATCAGAAAGTCCTTAAAGTATTTAAATGTCCTTGTTGTGATTGGGTAATGGGTTCGTATGTTGTTACCCAAAGAAAAACCACTTTTATCCAACTTTGAGTCATTTATCCAGACTTGGGAAGCACTAGTTTTCACTACACTATGATTTTCCTTGTCATTTCTTGTATGCAAAACTGATGCCCAAGGAGGAAAAAACAGGCTAGGCTATACCAGTCCATTAACAATCCTACTCACAAAATGATCCAGTGCCAGCCAGTAAGCCAGAAATCATCATTTTTTATTTATGTAAATCTTCATGTT
>JANHZU010003035.1:143778-159241 GCA_032468055.1 Acrochordus granulatus
CTAGACAGCTTATAAAAAGCAGAGACACCCCCTTGCCGACAAAGGTCCACATAGTCAAGGCTATGGTTTTCTCAAAAGTAATGTATGGCTGTGAGAGCTGGAAGGCTGAGCATCGGAAAATTGATGCCTTCAAATTGTGGTGCTGGAGAAGACTACTGAGGGTCCCTTGGATGGTAAGGAGATTAAACCAGTCAATCCTACAGGAAATCAACCCTGATTGCTCATTGGAGGACAGATACTGAAGCTGAAGCTCAAGTACTTTGGCCACCTAATGCACAGGGTGGATTCATTAGAAAAGACTGTGATGCTGGGAAAGATTGAAGGCAAAAGGAGAAGGGGAAGGCAGAGGATGAGATGGTTAGGTAGCATAGTCAGTGTGATGGGCTTGGGCTTGGCCAGACTCCAGGAGACAGTGCAGGACAGGGAGGCCTGGTGTGCTGCAGTCCATGGGGTTGCGAAGAGTTGGACACAACTGTGCAACTGGACAGCTAAACTACAATTATGAATTTGATTTTTCCCCCTCTCTGAATCAACATATTTTTTTAAAATGCATACTGCTTTCCAATCATCAAAGATTAAGACCCCAAATCACTCTTCTGTTTCTGGATGTTTTCTAGATGTGTGGACCAACTCCCAGAATTTTCTCCAAAGCCAGTTCTGGTAGTTGAAGTCTTGCATAAGGTTCTCAGGTTAGATGCCCAAGCAGGTGATTCAAGATATAATCAATCATATTTTGCTTAATCAGTTCAAAATGAACGTAATTCATTACAGTATGCCAAATTGATGCTTTTCCTTTATATATCAGTATAAGTGAGCAGTAAAAATTTTTCAGCTCTGGAGAGGGAAAGCCTGTTATTTATTCTTTATATCAGAGGGGAAATTAGGAGTCCAGTACTGTACTTAATGTAACCAGAGAGATATTTATTGGCTGTCTCAGGCTGATGCATGCGTGCTTGTTGTCATCTAGTCTCTAGCCAGCCTTTTCTGCTGCTATTCTGTTTTTGTATTCCTAAAGAGCTGTGTATGTGTTCATGTGAAGTAACAATAAAAATAATTGGCATGTGTTGTTGCAAAGAAGATTTCAGATCTTCCACATGGTCATCAGAATTCGCATTTATCATGAAGGAGGGGCTTTATGTTACTTTCAGATTCAGATACTTTATTGGCCAAGTGTGGTTAGATATGCAAGGAACTTGATTCTGGTATAGCAGCTCTCACTATGCTTGTAAGACAACATTAAAAAGTATAATATTTAGCAATAGTGAAGTTAGAGTAAAGTGTCCATCTAAAATTTGCAGTAGTATGTAAACACATCAGACAGTTCTGGGTTAATTTTGAATTCTTTTCACTTTGTGACCTATCATATAGCATGAGTCAAATATTCAGCTGAATGATGGCACAAGGGAAGAAAATGTTCCTGTGTCTGGTTGTTTTGGTATGCAATACCCTACAGCCCCGTCCAGAAGGAAGAGATTCAAACAAGTTGTGATCAGGATGAGAGGGGTCTGCAGATATCTTCTCCACCCTTTTTTTTATCTTTTTTTATTTAGAGGCCCTCTATGGAGGACAGGCTAGCTGCAATTATTCTTTGTGCAGTCTTCACTGTTCTTTGCTGCACTGAACCAGACAATTACAGATGTACAAAGAACAGACTCTATGATTCCTCTGTAGACTGACTGTATCAGCAACTCTTGAGGCAAGTTGAACTTCTTGAGCTGACGCAGGAAGTACATCCTCTGATATGCCCTCTTAATAATGGTGCTAATGTTATCCGTTCATTTCTAGTCTTGGGAGATTGTAAAGCCTAGGAACTTGAAGGACTGCACTGCTTGATACTGTGTTCTGAGTATGGTAAAAGGGAGTTTGATGGAAGGACTCTTCCTAAAATCCCCTGTCATTTCCACAGTTTTGAGTGTATTCAGTTCTAAGTTGTTTTGACTGCAGCACAGAGCCACCTTCCCATCTGTACATAGACTCATCTCCATCTCTAATGAGTCCAATGACTCATTTTAAATTTTTAACTTTTAAAATAAATGCTACAATTTGCCATGCCTCCCCCCACACTGTTTCAGATGCCTGTTGGATTTGCACAAAAGAATGAAGCATACACTTTACTAAGGAATAATTTTAAACAGTTCACTTTGGGATTAATGTGTGTAAGACAGAGGAGTGACTGTTGAACCTTATTGACTCCAGGGAGATAAAGAATATAGGGCAGCACTCTCCATTCCCTAGAGCAGACTTTAGTTACTTTGAAGATGTATTTGGGGCGGAGGTGGAACAAACATTTTCAGTGGTTGAATGGATTTGTGCTATTCCAAACTAGCCTTGTGATGAATGCATGTTTGTGTTACCCTTGATGGTTTTGCCCAAAACTGCTATAATCTAACAAGAATTGGGACCAAAAACTGATCTCACTCTCATTTCTATTTGGAATTGTTGCCTTAATTATGACCTTCCTAGCTGGCTTCTGATAAGCAAAGTTAATGGGGGGAACTGGATTCACTTAAAGATCATATGATTCACTTAACAACTACAGTGATTTGTTTAACAATCGTGGTAAAGAAAAGTTGTGAAATTAGGTGTGACTATAGTTAATCTATGAAGTAAACCCCACACTTTGCCCTGATGATATTACATAGTTGAGTAATGAAACATCTGCAGGTAAACAACCAAACTCAGCACTAAGGACTCCATAGTCCTCACTGAGTAAAGCCATATCTAAACAATGAACTATGATTTAGAATAATGTGTGAATTTCACACATTTTCAGACCCTGAAAGGCAAAGTTTGAACACTGCAGCTCTGACTTTACAAGAAAAAGTTTTGGGCATGGAGTTCTAGCTCTCTTGTATATGGAATTGATGATCCTGCCCATAAATTATACACATAAATCCTTTTAAACTATATATATAAAAATGTAAAACAGGTTGAGCTAACTAATGTTAACTGGTCATTCAAAAGTTTTCAAGGTTAAGGTTCGATTTGAACCTAGATCTCCTGATGTTAGTCTGATAGCTTAACCACTATACCACATTGTTTTTTAACAGATTTGGCCTAGGTGGGAAGAACAGTTAGAAAAGTCCAAGTTTTGCATGCAGAAATATCCAGACTCAATCCCCATAAAAAGTGTTTTTAATTAATTGTGGAGGTACATAGAGAAGAGCTATTCAGTAAAACTCATGTATTAGGATTAGCTAGTGTTAATAAGACCTGAAAAGGGTAGATCTTTGACTGATCATATAGCATGAAGATTGTCCTATGCTTACATACCAGATAAAAATACTAAATGTGGGTGAATGTTTTGTGGAAATTTAAATATTTCCTTTCTTTAAATATTGGATGGATCAGGCCACCATGTTAAGTCATAATATGCAAACACAGTATGTGTATATAGCAACCTTGGTTTAGCATGTTGCATAAATACATTTAAATTGCATCAACAGCTGCTAAAAATTATATTATTGACATCCAATCCCTTGAGACTCTAATCTTCCAGACAGTGGAATATGAAAGGGATGTTGGTGCTTCTGTCCCTAATAAATATAGGACTTGGCTATATTTTCAGGAGCACAAGAGCCTCTTCGTAGATCAAAAGCTTTCTACAATCAGCTCTGCTCTATTATCTGTGCTGAGGATAGTGGGACAATTTTGGTTCATCCCTTCTGGGGTCTCTTTGTGCTGCATATGAGCATAGTGGTGTGCTGGAGAGGGTGGGATGAAGTCTACACCTGTCTGTGCGTTCATCTGTGATAGTACAATAAAATAAAAAATAGGATGAATTCTCTCTATCTTGAGAATTTGGTCTCTTCAAGTACAGTCCATCTATATTATTTTGCTTCTAATTCTCTTTGCTAAAAGAAAAAGCTAAGTATGTTTGTTCTCATACTTTAAGAAAAAAGATAATTGGGAAAAGGAGGGTGCCTACTGCAGAGGTTGATAAAATTATTCATGGCTTACAAAGAATAGAAAGAAGGAAGTTTGCCTTTTCTTTCACAGTGTCATTCATGCATTGAGTTTAGCAATACTAAACTTAGGTAATTCAGTAAAATTGATAGTCGATTAGCCAAACTAAATAATTTCCTGTCATGTATCACAGACTGCATATTGAGCTGTATGCTCTTTGAAAATGAGACAGAAAAAATATTCCAGATATTGCATGAGCATAGCACATCTGTGCTAGTCATTCATGCAAAATGTCATTCTTTTTGCATACTTTTTTGCAAGCCTGAAAAAGGTGAGGCTACCTTAAGAGTTCCATCAGATTGATTCTTCAGACCTCATACTTTTTTTAAAAGAGTATCCAGAGCTGTCCAGAGCTGTTAAGCACAATGGTAGAATAAAATCTCCATGTTCAGAAACAGTGTCGCCACTGGGAATCAAAAACTGACAAGCTTTCATTCCCTGTTTCTAGCTGCTTGGAGACCATTATCTGGTAGGTCATTGTAAGAACAGATGTTAGCATAAGCTGAATCCATTTTCATTTGATACAGCTGCTAGGTTTTTCTATTATACCACCAGCAGCTAGCCTATTGGCTCCAGGAAGTTCATCAAAACAGTATAAGAGCATTTTGGTTCTCTTCTCTACTTAGCGCACACTGACATATTGCATTTGTGCAATGAAGCTCTCTTGTTTGGTATCATAGTTGCCACCCTTTAATATAATCATGTGGTTTGAGTGTAGTGAAGTGTTTTATTCATGAAAGTTAGTTTTGGAAGTCCCCTTTAAAATAATAGCATCATATAGCGTTTCACAACATCTGTGTGATGTGCCAACCATCTCCTCTTGAAAACAGATGCTTAACCTTTGCTCCATATTTAATGGAACCAGGATGACTTGTTTGAAAACTGCTTAAGTGGGCTAATTAGCCAGGTCTGCCTTCCCTTTAGTGTGCTATTCTTAGCCTGGCTGAGTCTGCTCTTGCATCCTACAAAAGCTCTCCCATTTTAACTGCAAGCACAACATATTTCATCCCCCTCTCCGTTCCTGCCCCAAATCAATGCAGTTTGAAATTCAAACTGCATGTAAAGTGAGATAAAATAGGCACTCCTGTCGCAACCCTCTCTTCACACCAGCTCAGGTTGGATGTTGACAATTCCAGAAAAAAATATGACTGCTTCTTGTTAAAAAGTGTGAGGTTACTTTCTATTTTTTAAAAGGTGATTCCAAGCCGGTAATCTCACTAGTTGTTTTACTCTCGAAATGCCAATCTGGTCATTCACTTTTTACAGAACATCTGGACTGCAACAATGGCATATAGTTGCACTCTTATTTTGTTGTTGTTCTCCCATATTTTTGCTTAAATTTGATTTCAGTGTCTATATGTTGTAATTATTTAATGACATTGACTTTATGGCATGTCACCATCAACATAATTCTAATCATTTTCATAAACATCATCACACTATAACTATGGCATCCATCTATCTGCTAAACTATTTTTTTTAGGTTCCTGTGTCTTTAAATTTCCTGTTGCCAAGTCTTGTCCATATTATTAATTTATGTTGATCACATGGCAGGGGGGAATAGGTTTGTGATAGTCTTTTATTTGCCTCATTGTCAGTTTCTTTTTCTATCACTAGTGACTTAGGGAAAAAAAGGGAAGGTGAGTCATATCCAGCAATGTTTATTAAATTAAATATTTAATGAGAAAAATGTCTAGGAAAAATCCTAGAGATACTAGAAGCATAATCACAAACAAACCACTTTCCAAAAATGGGAAGAACTTAAAGAGATCTGCATAGAAGTTTGCAGAGCTATCTAAAATGCTGAGGAGAAAAAAAAGGATATATAGAAGGAAGAGAACATAACCAAAGAAGCATGCAAGATAGTTCCAAAATCTCTAGAAACTTTGTCAGAAAAGCTAAAACTCAGAATGAACTGAGGTTTGTAAGAGACACCAAAATAATAAAAACGAGTTTCTTGGGGATGTTAAAGAATAAAAAGAAAGCAAGGGGAACATAGGTTCATTGTAAGGAGAAAGTGGGAAAGTGGTAATTGGTGGACATGAGAAGGGAGAGTTTCTTAACTCCTATTTTGCATTTGCCTTCTCTCAGAAGGGAAATTAAACCAAGATGATCATGATTATGCCATTGGAGAAAGAGAATTACAACTTAGGATAGACGAGGTGAGACATTAATTTCAGTGAACTCAGATTTCTGGAACTACATGGATAACATCCTAGGATACTGAAGCAATTAGTGGAGGTAATCACAGAAGTATTCACAGCAATCTTTGAGAACCTCTGAAGGACTGGTGAGATCTCAGAAAACTGGACAGCAAATGTCATCCCCATCTTCAAAAAGGAAGAAGGAGAAACAGATCTTGATATCTATTTTCGGCAAAGTATTTGAATAAATTGTTGAGCAACATATCTGTGAGCATCTGGATAGACATGCTACAATTAAAAGGAGCCAGCATAGGATTGGCATAAACTAACCATTTCAGACTAACATTATCTCCATCTTTGAGAGAGTCACTAAGTTTAGTAGATAAGGGAAATATTGTATACATGTTATACTTGACCTCAGCAAAGCCTTTGATTTACAGCCTCATGATATTTTCCTTCTTAAACTGGTAAAACTAAAAAATGAACTAGGCAATATTATTCTTAGATGGATACTATTAGCTGAATGACTCTACCCAAAGAATGATGTTTAATGGTTTGAGTTCAACTTGAAGAAAATTATGGAAAAAATGCCATAGGTTTTTGTTCAATATTTTAGGAAATTACTTGAATGAGAGAATTGATGGGAATCAAATTTTCAGTTAATGCAAAACTGGGAGGAGTAGCTAATATTTTAGATGAAAGAAAGATTTAAAAAGATCTAGATTGTCGTGAGCAGTAGGCTGCAATGAATAGGATAGAATTTAGCAGGGGGAAATGTAAAGTCATGCATCTGGTTAAGAAAATTTTAAGAGACCAGTATAAGGTGAGGGAGATATGGCTTGACAGTAATACACATGAGAGAGTCCTGGGTATCTTTGTTTACCAAAAATTAAAAATTATCTGAATTATTTTAGCTGACAGAAAATATATTTGAGGAGTTATGATAGCAGTCTTCAATATCTGAATGGCTATCACACAAAAAAGGGGGTAGACTCTACACAGGCCACAATCTGTGGATTATTACTAAAATAAAGCCAATTTAAGCTAGATATCAGGAGGAAGTTTCTGACTGTGTTGATTCTCAACCAGTAAAACAAGCAGCCTCATGACATGGTGAATTCTATCTTCCCTAGAGAACTTCAGACAGAACCTGCATGTCATGTACCATAAATAGTCTAGTGCAGTGCTTCCCAAACTGCATTTTTGGGTAAAAGTGGTTTTTCTTTGGGTAACAATACACAGACCCATTACCCATCACAACAGGGACATTTAAATTGACTTAAAGATTGCCACATGTACTAAAGTATATTCTAAAAATCTCCGAAAGTGTTCCTATTAAGATAAAAATTGATGAAATTACCAATGATAATTTGTTGAAATGACATAAAGATAATTCAGTGATATTGATTTTATAATACAGGTAGACCTTGAGTTATGACCATTAGTTCAGCAACCATTCAAAGTTACAGTGGTGCTGAAGGCTTATGACTGGTCCTTGAAATTTCTGATAAACAGTTTTGGATTATGAAGGAAAAGGAAGGGAGCACTGGTCTAGTGGATCTTGCATTGAGCAAGGAATTGGACTAAATGTACTGTATGGTACATTCCGACGTTATTAAAAAAAATATATGGAGCAGAGAAATCCAAGAATATCAAGAGAAATATCTACAAGCACAGGGTGCACGCCCAACTATAAGGCATAGTATATCCACAAAATTCCACCTTTTCCAGTAAATATACAGATAAAATTCAAGAAACCAGCTGTTTCCCACAAGTGAGTCTGATGGATTTCTGTCTGACATGTGTTGATATAATTAAGTTTCCCATTATGAACTTCTAACAGATTCAGTATTAACACATTAGAGTAGATTTATAGACTTTCAATATACAGATGTACTGTCAATTCAAAGAGTTACATGCATTAGAAATAATAATCCAAAAGAGGATAAGATTAACGCCACAAATGGTCAACTGAGTTTATTTATTTATTTGTTAAATTTATATGCCAGCTACCTAGTCTACATCTTCAAGCTTGTATAGAATTTACAAAATTTGGGAACATTGCTTGATTACACTGCATTAACTATAGTATACAAATCTTAGCAGATACAAGTAATTATTCTGTCATATTAACTAACAAATACATCACAGCATGCTGTCAAGAGTTGCTTTATATCGCACCAGCCAGATTGCATTAAGCTTTAAATCATTTGGGAAAATCTCTGCTTGACAGCAAGGAAGAAAAAAGTTTATATATTTAACATGTAATCAAGGAATGACTGTTAATTTTATGTTAATGGAAACTGTTAATTTCTCTGTATGACTAATGTGTGTTGACTGAGCCAGAGTACCTTCTTAGGTAGATGGGTGGCTATGTTTTTATTATGGGCTTTTAGATCCTAAGTTTTTAGCAAATAAGATTACTTATCTTTTTTTTCAGGTTAGCCAATCTCCCTCTATAAGCATCCACATTCCTTAATCGAAGCTGGACATTATATCTGAATAATGATTTGAAGATGTTGTTTGCAGTCTAGGCAAGGAGAAGTACTGAATGCTAATTGCTTCCATTTTAAATCTAAGATCAGCAAACTAGAAAGAGATCTCAACAACCTGAGGAGCCTACTTTGCCAGACTAATATGGTGCTGATTCAGAAACAAAAATTTTAAAAAAGCTTTCAGATGGTAGGAATGAGTGATTGACAATCATTATAATAGTGTACAGTATAATAATAACAAACCTCCACTATTTGCACAGTGACAGAGTTCAAAGTGCCTTGCTTTAATTATCTTGCTGCAATCTGCACAACCAATCTGGTAAGGCTATAAATATTATTCTTCATTCTCTATTGTATGTGACAACCCAAGAGAGAATATTCTTGTTATAAGTGTCTTGGCAGAGGGATTCCTGTTCAGTTAAAGTTCGCATTGAGCTTTATAAACTTTGTGGTGCTGAAGTTGAAAATGTACTTGTTTACTCTGGCATTTGGTCAAAGTGATACTGCTATCCATTTCTGGCCTGGTGTGCAGTGTTTTTTATTTTGAGAGGTTTTTTAAAATCAATATTTTTAACATGGTGTTAGGGGCTTTAAAACAACTTCAAACATATTTCTACCTGGTTCTTTTAAATTAAGTGTACCCTGTTTAGGGATTGCTTATAATGATAGAAAAGCTGGGCAACGTTTTCAGAAGAGGTTTTCCATTGCCCTCCTAGGGTTGATTGATTGAATGATTGATCCAAAATCATCCAGCTAGATTTGTGCCTAAGGTAGGACTAGAACTCTCACTCTCCTGATATTGTAACCACTATACCAAAGTACCGAATGAATGAACGAACAAACACAGCAGCTACTTCTGGTAGATATTAACCTTCTTGAATGGACTGTGCATTTGACCTGATACATACATTAATATGCTGGGCTTATCAGCCGGAATATTGGCAGCACAAATTCAAGACCCAGGCACCATGTAACAGGCTGAGCTCCTGTTATTTTTCCCAGCTCCCGCCAAGGTAACAGTGTTCTGTGCACCTTAGTATATAGTCATGCTGGCCACATGACCATGGAAGGATCTTTGGACGATGCTGGCTCCCTCAGCTCTGAATTGGAGATGAGCACCGCCTGCTAGAGTCAGACATGACTGGTCAGGGAAAACTATCTTTTATATGTTAATTCAAACAGTAAACCAGATTGGCAGTCACACACATCAGTTTTGTTTTCTACTTTGAGGTAGGAGATACTGTAGCTTGTATAGCAAGCATTCCTGATGCACGTCATGCTAACAGGGATGGTTTATATTTGTGTCAGACAGTGATGTGGCCATTTGGTGCCTTCAGAATTGTCAAAAGCCCTGATCTCTGCAAACTCCTGTTTGCAGAAATGCTAGCAAGACCTTTGGGCTCTTTGCAGCTTGCAACAGAAGATAATAGGAAGAGTCACTGGACTAAATAAATACGATCTTCTTCCAGTCTTACTGGCTGGCTTTCAGTTTATCAGCTGCTCCAGTGCCAGAGTAGTGTTTTGGAGTGAAAGAGAAGCAGCCCTGTTAAATGTGAATCTTGCCCAAATAATTGCTGTTTTATTGTTAAAACTTCATCCTGAGGGTGAATTTGAATTTAGCGTTAGAGAAACAGTCCCTTCCTTTTGCTTCTTTACTAGGGCTGCAGTTCCTATTGAGCCTTTCTGTTTTGCCCCAATTTAAAAATAAGGATTAATAAGAACTTGTAGCTTCTAGGAATGAGCTTGTGATTGCCTGAAGCAAAATAATCAAAGGGAGCTTTAGTGCCAATGTACGCATATTTTAAGTAAGGAATCAAATGAAATTACATGATACCTGGCTGGTACCTCCTGGCAACAAGGCTTTCCTGTCCTTTGTTTCCTGGGTGGCTGATGGGAGGGATCTGGCAGCTGCTGCCTGCAAAAAGGGCCAGGGGGCTGAAACAATGATGGGTAAAAATGGCACAATGGAGCAGGTGGAACTGAGGAGGCTGAAGTTGGGAGGAGAAGAGCTGAGCACAGGCGGGTTTCCAACCATGGTGGTGAAAGTGGGTTGGTTGATATGCAGACAAAAGCACACAAACCTCTCTGATATATCTAATGCCAAGCCAGATTGCTTAGCTGCTGCTCCTTTTGTGTTTGGAAGCTCTCCAGAATCGAGGTGGCAGTGTCAGATTTATTTATTTAAAAATATGTACCCTACCGTTCATTGTAAACGCTTTCAAGCATAAGAAGCTGGTAAGCTTGGGTTGTTGAGCAAATTCAGGGCCCACCAAGCCATCTGGAGGAGGAGATGATTTCAGAACTTGGTGCATCATGGAAGGCTAGGAGGGGAAAGCCAGTTTCAGCACTTGCAGAAATCATAGAGAAACAGATAAAGAAACTGATTCCAAACTTCCTGAGAGCACCCTGTGGATGTTTCCCTGGATAATTTATTTGGGTGGGGAGTGGGAGACCAGGGAGCTTATGTGGGAAAGCCATCCTTGAAAATGTATTCAACTTTTTCCTGCTTTGCTTAGATTTTAGAATGCTTGAGAAGACCTCCTGGATTATTAAAGTTATTTGTTTGCATCTTCATTTGTGTACATCCATTTTGTGCTCATCAGACCCTACTTACAGCAGTGTTTCTCAACCTCAGCAATTTTAAGTTGTGTAGACTTCAGTTCCCAAAATTTCCCAGCCAGCATGCAGGGAGCCAGCATTTCTGGCAGTTGAAGTCCACACATCTTAAAGTTGCTAAAACGAGAAACGCTGACTTAAGAGTGCTCCCAGAGGAGCAGCTGTGTGGGGCTTCACATCTTGAAGGAATGCAAAGACAGAAATGAAAAGATTGTCCGCCCCAAGACAAATCACATAATTTTTGTTCTAGAATTGACAACAGGAATCAGCCGACTCCTAGCATCTGTGGAATCAACTCCCCCAAAGTATTTTTTTTTTCAGTTCAATTGATCCCATTTTATTGTGATCACTGACCAATGCTTGGGTTCCTCTACTTAATGAAGAACCCAAGCAACCGTGTAAAATCCAGATTAATTAATCCTTCATAAGTGTACAAGTCAGTACGTTATTGGACTGCAGCTCATTCTTCCTGAAATAGCAACACTGGCCCCAGTTAGCAACTGGACAGGGTGTTTCCCCCCTGCCAAACGACTCCAGTCTTGTTTTTAGTGATGCTTCAGTCCAAGCCCCCGAATAGAAACTTGGAGCATTGCTCCTGAGCAAGGAAGGGCACCCTCTGTTCCCAGCAGCACCCACTCCTTCGGAGTGAGAAGTTGCCATGACGACTGTCAGCTGGGATTTGGGGCCATCGGAATGGGATGTGGCCCCGACCTGGAATGCTCCCTCTTCAATAAACAAGAGAGGGAGGACTGCAGAGGAGGACGACTCCTGAGATTCGAGACAGTGTTCCCACGCATGGTTTGCCATTTCCCTGCAAGGAATGTGATTGCCTGTGCAAACTCCCAGTGGAGCTCCTGTGCTGCCACACGGGGCTGTAGGAGTCTCAAGCACATGGCAGCGCCTTCTCACGAGGAAGAGAGGCAGCCTGCACCGTGTCCTCCCTGACTGTGCTGTGCATCCTCAAAGAAATCCTTGTTTAGAATCCTGCTTCCTGAATCTCACATTTTCAGGAAGGACCGATTTATAGAAGTAAACTGCTATTTTTTACTATTACCCGTTTTAAACAGAGGAGACATATGTCTTGAAATCAAAGCATTTCTCTGCCAGTACTGTTTCCATTCTCCATCCCTTAAGTTCAGTCTTACAACAGCCCACACCTCTTCCCCTCACAGCTGTTGTGCACAGAAGTGTGCACTGTTTGTATCCGAAGAGGGCAATGGTCCATCTGGCCCCAGAGCAAGGATGCCCGTGTTGGCTCCGAAGCATCTTTGCCTCTTTTTGGATCCAAATCTTGACTGAACTGAAAGTGCTCACCAGTGCTGACCATTGCTTCCTCCTGTTGGCCAACGTGGGAATGCCAAAAAGGCTCCTGGCTGACTTCCCCTTCCCAATCTCCACTGCGGTCCTGTATTTTTGCTTTCCCCCCAATTGTTCACTGTGAGGCAAAACGTTAGAAATTGTTGTCAGCTGATTGTCTGACCTGCTGATCTTGCAGCCCACTGTGAGGACACTGAGGCTCTTAAGGCAGCTTGTCAGATGTGGGGTGGCAGAGTGCTAAGAGCTGAGTGATGGGGATGGTCGGGAGGTCCTGAACCTGGGAAACCAACCTGCCCCAAAAGTCCAAGGAACTTCGGCAACGTAAAATGCAGTTTGCCTTTTGGGGCAGTTGGACCAGAAGAACTATTCAGCAAGGGCGTTGAATTAGAAGTGCAGAGATGATCCTATGGGAACAGCAGTATGGTGAGGCCTTGAACCTACGTCTGCATTACATTTTTCTGGTTGGTCTTGAAATTTTATGCATACATGTGGTCCTCAAAGTTATGATGGACTTTTAAAAAGCTAAGTTACAAATGATCCTTGAAGTGCTGCCCCCCACCCCCGCAGCCAGATGATTGCATTTCAGGCCTTGGTATCCAACTCGCATTTGCCACCGGTTATAGTGTCCCATGGACTATTTTTTCCTGGTATCTGGCACTGTAAAAATTCTCATAAAATCAAGTCCTCTCACATGGTGCCTTGACTTACAACAACTTATGGCCAAAATTCCAAGCTCCTTTATGATCATAAGTCAAGGGCTAGCTGTAGTTTGCACAAAAGAATTAATAGACATTAGTTTGGCATTTCCTCAAAATAAGGAAAAAGTAACATCAGAACATTTCAGTCTTCCAGAATTGTCCATTACAGTGTTTGAAGATTCTGAGACGGGTCCCAGAGGGTCCGATCCAAGCGGGGCGGAAAATAACGAAGCGAAGACGGTTGCCTGAAGAGGAGGAGTTTATTCTGACAGCAGGACAGAGTACAGCTCTCAGAAGGTGGGCCGACCAAGAAAAAAGGCAAGGAGCAGGATTTTATGGACATAAGATCTTTTGAGGTTTAGACAAGTTTAGCTGAGTTTGATTGTGGCTTAATCCGGGTGGATGGTTTGTGATGTCCCCTTGGTTTGTGTAAGGATTGCCACATAGCCCTGAACTTCTACTCTCTATTGTTGCTCATGGGTCTCAGGAAGTTCATCTGGCTCTTCTGGGAGGGGGGTGCCGCTCTGGGTGCCAATCTTATTAATATTCTATCGCTTGTTCCCAGTGGATACAATGGATCCGCTCCAAGGCAGATTCATGGCAATAAGCTGCTGCTCAGCCGGCTCTTGTTTGGCGGCCCCTCTTGGATCAGGTGCATTGGCTACTGCTGGTTAAAGAGAAAAGGTCCTTTTCTCTTGATGATGTCTTTCCTGGGGTCTTTCCTGGGTGGTTTATCATTATAATCTCTCTACGTGCTATGAAAGGGGGTGAAGAGATGGCAGGAGGGGAATGGGTTGGATGGTGTCTGATAGGGAAGATGGAGGGTTAATCTTCCTATACAAGTTTGACATGGAGCTGATAAAACTTGATCCCTGAATTTGAGAGAGACTTTTATATTTGCAAAGGAGGTTCTTTGCCCATCAAAAATATGAGCACAAAGAAAAGAACATTTATTGGGGGGAGGGTCAAGTACTTTTCTAAAGTACAAAAATAAATGACACAAACATTTGGTTTATGTCATACATCAGAAAGCAAGTGATCAAACAATAAAAGACATTGCAAAAAAATCCTCATCTTGATTACTTGTGAGACTTGAACAATAGAAAAAAATGATTCTAGAAACATTTCCAAGTGGCAAACTTATGGGTTACATTACTGTTTTCTAGCCAAGTTTGTATATTTCTTAAAATTTGTAAATGTAGTCAAGGACTTTTGGGATACACTCTTATATACTATATAGCTGAAAAATAAAGTTCTTACTTACCAAAGAAATAGCCTTAGCTAAAAAGAAAAAAAAACTTTTCTTAAAGTTAAAAGCCTAGTCTGCCATGTTAAAAAGTGCAAATATCACCTTTTAAAATGCTAATAATGAAGTCTTAAATTTGACAACAGTTTCCCTATTTGGTTTTACTTTTTCATTTTATGGACATAGGATCTTTTGAGGTTTAGACAAAAATTTATTTACTGTTTACTGTTTGCTGAACCACTTATATTTAGCAAGCAAGCAAGAATGTAGTTATCATTTGAAATAACATAACTTCTGGGTATTGTGGAGCAGAATTTAAAAGTTGTTGCAGACTGGGTGCAAAGCAAGTAAACAAAAACAAAAACATACACGTACAACAAGGAGTAACAATGTAATAATAATGCCAAGTCATAAATGAGTCTTAAACAATTTCCCTGTCCTTGTTAAGGAACTACAGTGGTACCTCACAAGATGAGTAACTCACAAGATGAGAAATTCGCAGGACGAGCAAAAAATTTAATCAAAAAATATTCTGCTAGACGAGATGCGACTCACGGGACAAGGAAACTTTGTGCCAAACCTTGCGCATCATCAGTAAGCATGCTCTGTATTTCCTATTCAGGCAACTTCGTACGAGAGTTCTGCCGACGCAGCAAGCGCACACGCGCGTTCTGCCAACTCTTACCTCGTGCTTTACTCCATTGTTGCAGACAGCAACCCCGTGCAAGAGTTCTGCTAATGCAGCAAGCACTGTTATTCTCCTCTCGTGCAGTTTACTCCATTGCCATATGGGAAGCAGCACGCGCGCATTCTGCCAACTCTCCTCTCGCACAGTTTACTCCATTCCCATGTTCCTGATCGCAATGAGGAACGCGCGATCAGCTCACGTGGGAAGCCTCACAACGGAGCTCTCCTCTCTCGCTGAGTAAACAGCGTAAATTAAGTGAAAGGCATTCAAGAGAGAGAACTCCAGAGACTCCC
>JANHZU010003036.1:73499-87193 GCA_032468055.1 Acrochordus granulatus
ATCTCCATTTCATAGCTGAAGAGCCAGAGGTGTCCAAAGACGCTTCCGTGGTCATGCGGCTGACATGTCTAGACTCCCAGGAACACAGAATGCTGTTACCTTCCAACGAGGCGGCACCTGTTTACCTACTTGCATTTGTGCACGCTTTTACACTGTTAGATTGGCAGGAGCTGGAGCAAATAATACGAGCTTACCCCATTACATGATGTTTGGGTCTTGAACTCAGGCTGCCAACCTTCCAGCCGACAAGCCCATGGCCACTGCATCCTTATTTATTTGTTCCCCCATAAAGAATTTTCTAGTTTTGACTTGATCCTTTTGTCAGTCATCCTATGTATCTCAGCCTATATTTCTTTAAATAGGAAACATCCTGTTGCTACGTCCATTTTTCACATTCTGAGAGCTAAACAGGATAATAAAGTTAACCAATATTATTATTTGCAACACTCCTATTTAATCATTCAAATTATTATAAGACGTAATAAAAGTGCTAACAATTATACTGGTGGAACCATAGATCACACATAAAGAAGCCCAAATTCAGGATGTGACACTCTTCCACTAAAGAGAAGTAGGTAACATATAAACGGAGATGACTTTATTTGAGACTTGCAGGGTAGCCACCAATCAGAAGAGAAGGAACAAATAATCTGGCCTAGTATAAATCCGTTTCCGGTAAATGATACCCACTCCCCATGTAAAGAAGGGTACATGGTTCATTCACCTTAATATCAAGTAGCTGGTATATGGGCAACTGCGGCAGCCGCATTTAACAGTCAAAAGCAACATAGAATTGCCCGGTCTGCCTCTGGGATTTGTATTCTTGAAGGTTTTTGTTGTTCAGTCACAGAGTCGTGTCTGACCCTTCGCAACCCCATGGACTGCAGCACGCCAGGCCCCCCTGTCCTGCACTGCCTCCCGGAGTCCGCCCAAACCCACGCTCATTGCCCCGGCTGTGCTATCTAACCATCTCATCCTCTGCTGCAAATGCTACAGGTTAATCCCCACCAGTCTGCTCTGCTTCAAGGGAAGCTGAGAGACAGAAACGGAAGCTCTGTGAGCCGCCCATTTGGCTCTTGATGGTTGCCGAAGAATCTGGGACTTCAGTTCTTCTGCAAAGTGGTCTTTTTTTCCAGAGACAGAAAGAGAGAGAAGTTTAATTGAAGCCTGTGGTGTTGCATAAATAGAAGATCTAAGTTTTAATTGAAAAATAATTATAACCACTTAATCATTTTAAACGAGGACCGTAATTGCAGTCAGTTCATAATAGCAAATACAGACACTTAAGATTCCTGCAATAAAGCAGGGATGGTACAGCTTGATTTGCTAATAGCACTTCCACTTCTCTTTCCTTTTGTCTCAAAGATTAATTTAGGCAAGGGCTATTAGTGCTGTTAATTGGTTCTGCAATTTAGACCTTGTGCCTGCGAATGAGTGACTGATGCTGTTCTATCACACAATAATGCGAACACTCTGTCAGTGTTCCTCCTTGTCCGGTTGGCTATTACTCCTGTAGCAACTCCCCTGTCCCCCTTACCCACGCTTTATCCCCAGATGAATAAAAAAAGATGCAGGCTATTCTCTCAGCTCTAGATAGGTCAGCAAGATGTCCTGTTAGAAGTTGCAGCTGTTTTGGGAATAAAGTCACAGAAAGGGACCCTTACCAGTGAAGACATATCATCAGCACAGACAGAAGACAATGTGTTTTGATAAGAAAAAGAAGAAACTACAAAGGCTATGATGAATAAACAACAGCCACACACGCACACAGAAATCAAGGAAATGAAATAAGCATTCTACCAAAAGAGAACCCCTGAGAGAGCTGGTTTAATCAATGCAGCATATTGGGACTGAACTCAATAACTGAAAAATACTGGACTTTCTTCATTGTAACAATCCAGAATCTCATCGCCCCAGTTCTGCAGGCTCTGGAGAGACCCTTGATCGTGATACTAACCTTCAATGGGAAATGGCTGCTTTTCATAGTGTGGGTTTTCACTTATTTAAAAATAAAAATAAGTTCTAAAACAAGTCGAGTAAGCTCTGGTAGGCACAATACAACTCTTTTACTTTAAAAAGGGTAACAAATCTGTCAAAATGAAAATTAAAAATAAAATAAAACCTTGCTCTGTTCTCTCCGGTGATATTAACATATTGTCATATCCTCTGTGGTTTATAGATATCAAAACAACAACACCTGGCTGATTACTTCTGTGCTTGGTTTTAATGGGTTTTAATCAAATATATGAAATGTAAGGGCACTACCAGGTGAAGGAGTATTTTAGTCAAATAGACTCTGGAAGATGGTTCCTCATCTCTTTCCCTCGATCTTTTATTTCAGTGGCAAGTAGAGAGAGAGGCCCAGGATATCTTTGTTCAAGAAACTTCTGGGCTGCAGTGTCACCGATATATGAGCCATTTAAACATTTAGTAAAGTTGGAAAACCTTAAATAACTAATAAGGTATCTTAAGTACTAAAATATTCTTTTTTTCCTTTTTGCAACTATATTTTTCCTCTGTGTATGCGTTATGCACTATTTTTCTTTTTGCAGCAATCATTCCTTTCTATACTTTTTTTCTCATCTACAACCCATCCACCCCTTCATCACGTCAAACACTGTTTATCATGATTCCCACTAATATAAAGCCACGCACTTTTGTGGCACTTTGGAAATAATTATTTTTACTCCATGGTCTGCTTCATGGAGAAGGTAAGCTTCTGATATATTACTTTGGTCACTATCGCTCAGCACCAGTTTTAGGAACAGTTCAAACCAGCCGATGAGCAGGCATGCCATTTTATTCTCCAGAAGATGTATGTCATATCTAATGCTGTGGTCTTTTCTGTAGCCTCCACGTGTGTAAAGTGGCTAAGAACAAAGTCAGCTTAAGAAACTTTTTTTCTGGATTTTAATTCCTTTCTTTGCTTTGGCCACAGTGTGTTCCATTTGAATCATTGTTACCATTGCCCTGGGGAATTTCTCTTTTTTTCTTTACTCTGCCTGAAAAAAAAGGAAGGAAGGAAGGAAGGAAGCAAGGAAGGAAGGAAGCAAGGAAGGAAGGAAGCTTTTGTGGTGAACTTGCAAAAACAAAATGAAATAAAACATTACAGAGAATGGAATGGGCATATGTCTTGAGCTTGCAGAAATCAGGAAACATTACCAGCAGGAATAGTGTGAGTGTGGAAAGAGAGTAGTATTCTTCCTCTCAAGAAATCATCAGTGGCCCATAATCATACTGGGACCAGCTGCTAGAACACACCACTTCTTCACCACTGCGATAAACTTCACATGATGGAGTTCTCAGGGGCATGACCTCTCAAAAACCTTTATGTAGCCTGGTCAGTATGGAATACTTGGTAAGTATGCATGCGTACGTGCAAGCATTATAATTTTTGTTTGAAGAACAGAGGAACAAAATAGATGGAAGGAAAACTTTCATTATATTTTGCTTTAAGATTCTTAATAAAGAATCATATGACTGAGTTGGTTTCTTGGGTGTGCTTGTTACTTAGGCTTAAATCAAAGC
The DNA here is from genome assembly GCA_032468055.1 of Acrochordus granulatus. NCBI lineage: Eukaryota > Metazoa > Chordata > Lepidosauria > Squamata > Acrochordidae > Acrochordus > Acrochordus granulatus. The sequence goes on from JANHZU010003036.1 coordinate 77,028, forward strand.
CACTAGTTTGCTTCTTCCAAAATCCCTGGATGCAATTCTGTCTTTCAGAATCTACTGCTGCATTGCAATGTGACAGGAGAGCACAGAAAGTGATCAAATTATTTATAGTAATTTGCTTTTAACTATTATTAAATTAACTTTAGAGAGCCAGTTTGTGGAGTGGTTAAGGCGTCAGGCTAGAAACCAAGAGACTTTGTGTTCTAGTCTCGCCTTAGGCGCAAAGCCAGCTGGGTAACCTTGGGCCAGCCATTCTCTTTTAGTCCTAGGAAGTCCTAGGCAATGGCAAACCACTTCAAAGAAACCTTGCCAAGAAAACTGCAGGGACTTGTCCAGTCAGTCTCCAAGAATTGGATACAATTGAACTGGAGGGAAAAAAAAGTTTAGATTTTATTCTTGACCTGAGAAATACTTTATCTTTGCCATGACAGCCAATGAGAAAATATAGCCCTTTACCTTTCCAAAAGTTAATTTTCTATCCCTAAATCATAAAATGTCAAAATTCATACTGTAATCATCAGCTAATACAACAGGTGTATTCTGTATGAAGTAATTTTCAGTATCACGGAAAAGAGGATGAAATTCACTCATGGCTGATTAATGTTGCACTATCACAAAACTCTGCATCAGAGGGAGAGTGACATGAGAAACATTTTCCTAGCAGGAAATACTTTCCCAAACTCCTTCCTACTCAGTTTCTAGTTGAAAAATTTCTGATTTCTTGCTCTTTTGGATGCTGTTATTTTTTCCAAGAACAGGACAAATATAATTTTAAAAACAAACAAAAAATTTGCCCTTATTAATGTAGCAAAATTGCAAAAATTTCGCAAAGTTTCTTAAAAAGACAACTGGACTTTTATTACAAGATGTTATTGGAAAACATTTCTCCTTCTATGCAGAAGGCTTTGTCAATTCCACATAAAAAGAAGAAATAGGAAGTACGTTTCTAGGAAGAGGGTGAGGGCAGGATACAGGAACACAGAAAGGTTCTCCAATAGCCAGCTAAACAGAGTGATGAGCAATAAAGATTTAAGGAAAGACTGCATTAGGGATCAGCACAATGCATCTCAGAGGCTTCTGAAAAGTTCTTTTTTATTTTTGCAAATGATTTAAAGCTGCATTAGAAACTGGAGGAAATTGGAATCTGGTCCCCCCCCCTCTATTAATTGAAGGATTTAAAGTATTATTTAATTGATTCTTTGATTCTTCTTGAAAGCCATTTTGTTTCTTTGTCAATTTTTTTGGAATTTGCAGTCATTAAAAGAATATCCATGATCTTTAAGGTGTGAATGTACTGCAGATGACCTAGATTTCTTATGTTGTTGCAAACATTTGAAAAGTAGTTATTTTTAAGTGTAAAATTCTGAAAAGGCTTCATTACATTGTGTCCACCCCTATGGCACTCTTTCCCTAAATCTTTATTGCTCACCTTCTCACTCTGTTTAGCTTGCCATGTGAGAACCTTTATGTTCCTATATCCTACCCCCCTAAGAGATGTGATGACGCAAGCGGTTAAGAGCTCAGCTTGCTGGCTGGAAAGTCGGCCACCCAAGTTCAAGACCTAGTGTTGCCATGCAGCAAGGCAAGTGCCTCCTGTTCTACCTCAGCTCCCACCCACCTAGCAGTTTGAAAGCATGTGAGCGCGAGTAGATAGATAGGTACCGTCCCTTCCAGCAGGAAAGTAACAGTGTCCATGCACCTTTGGTGTCTAGTCATGCCAACCACGTGGCCACGGAAGCACCCCTGGGTGAACACTGACTCTTTGGCTTGGAAACGGGATGAACACTGCATCCTAGAGTCAGTCACAACTGGCAGGGTCACCTTTACCTTTTTATCCTACCCAACCCCCTTTTTAGGAAAGTATCACTCTGTTTAACTGGCTATGTGAGAACCTTTCTGTGTTTCCTGTATCCTGCCCTTACCCCCTTTTTAGAAACGTACATATTTTCTTACCATTCCTTCTTTTTTTATATGGATTTGACAAAACCTTCTGGAGAGAAGGTAAAATATTTTCCGATAATATCTTGTAATAAAAGTCCAGTAGTCTTTTTTGCAAACTTTTTGTATTTTTTCTATAAATCATGACCTGGATTAATGAGAATATACATAGACATCTGCCCTTATTAATTCTTATAGAATTTAATCAGAATATACTATATACTATTACTTTTTAGCAACAAATATTTTTTAATGAAGGCAATTCTGTTATTCATTTTATAAATCTACTTTTCATCATCTTGAGTATTTCAGTAGAAAACATTTTCAATGTTAACACCCTTACTAGAGCATGGAGAATATGGCTAAAATTAAAATACATATAGGCACATTACCTGGATGTTAATCTGCAGCATCAGCAGTAAACTGCATTCAAACTGAAAGGAGAGTAGTACCCACCATTGTTTTTATGCCAAATAATTCTATTTTAACAGTACAACCAACTTCTCCTTTAGGCAGGTGGCTTGTCAAGCTCAACTAATGCCAACTCTTTCAAATTAATCATGAAAATTATCCTCAAAAAGTAAATAGAGAGCAAGGCATTACCAGGAAGGGTAACAAATGGCCCTTGGTACTGATTGAGGCAAATAATCTCAGTGAAGCAGATAAAGGGAACAGGGCGAGTATGTATGGCACAGGGCAGATTTCCCATCCCATTTGTGACGTATTCATAGTCACTTGTCAGTAAAAGCCCCTTTCTGTTTGACAGGTAAGCAGAGGAGATCCCAGGCCTACTATCGTTCTTTGCAAGCCCATTTTCAGAGGAAGCTGCTAGCATGTCTATGACCATGTTCCAGTCCTTGGGCTTTATGATATGCCTAGTAGGGGTTGCTGGAGTTATTGTATCTACTTGCATGAACCAGTGGAGCACACAAGATCTTTTGAATAATCCTATCACGAATGTCTATACTTACCAGGGGCTATGGCGTACCTGTACCACAGAGAGCAATGGTCTTACAGAGTGCCGCCCATATTTGACCATCCTTGGATTACCAGGTAGGAAATGCCCCTTAGTGTAATTCAAAAGAGCTTCAGGAATGAAATTAAAATGCTGCAGCATTCGATCTCACCAAGGCTTTTGCTTCTCTCCGACTCGGTTTGCTCTTGATGCTATAACCTCAGAGATCTGTATTTCCAAATAGATCCATCTGGCTAGTTATACTGATTTTTTTCTGTACATTTAATAACATCTGATTAAATTTTGAACAAATCTGTTGCAATTTAAAGAAGAAGTTTTTTTTTTCCTGATGCATTGATTTGGGGGCAATAGTTGAATATATGAATGCATAATTCACCAAGGAGGAGTACAAGCTAATCATTTTGCAATATCACTGTTCTTGAAAAATGGGAAAACAAGGTGGAGACATGGAAAATTAAAGATTTATAACCATATGTATCTTAAAATAGCATTACTTAATGTCTGTCATTAATGTTGATTTAGGTCTATTGCTTGGCTGTTTGTAGTCACTTTATTGGTATTCTCTGTTTTGTCCTTGAGGACCATGATCATGAAAAAAACCTTTTTTATGTACTTTATTCCCTTGCCTTTTAGCAAATAATTGAAAAAAGTTTCTGTAGCTTAATGTCAAATAATAGTAATAATTTCTTCGCTAAGGAAACTTGTTTCTGAAAAGACTTTTTGTGTTCTCTCAGACTTACAGAACTTACAGGATTTCTTTTTTTTTCTGAATGAAGGTTCTGTATTTATGTTTCCTCAATCAGTTCTACTATCTGAAGTTATGTATAAACACTGATACATGAAGTTCCTATCACTTTCAAAAAGCATTTGTGGTGGGGCCCAAATAGGATGCAGCAGAGGTGTATCTTCTCTGTTGAAGAAGAGTTCCAGATCAGGGCACCACTTCTGCTGCAGACGGTGCTGGGACACTGGAGGAAATGAAGGGAGGTAGAAGCTAAATTAGGACAGTTGCCAAGGGCCCAGGATAAAGATCCTCTTCAGGTTTCTTCCCTTAGACAGATTTAAATTAAAACTGATAGCTGTTCCATTCATGTAGCTCCATGAAATATGGTGTGTTGGCTTGGAAAAAAAGGAAGTGGGAAATTGATATTTAATGAAAGAAGTATCGCAGGCACAAGAAACAGCTAGAAAACTTGTGAGAAACAGAAGCAAGAGAGAGCAATGACATCCTATTTTTATTTATTTGATTAAAAAAACACACAAAGCAAAAAAGGACAGCCCCGACTAAAGCAACCATATTAATCAAAACAATAAAAATAGGCGACACATGACAGGGGCTCCGCAGGCACAGGCTGTTTCCACACCTTCTGAAACCCAAGGGAGTGGCGCTTCCTGTATCTCTGGTGGGATGCTGCTACAGAGGGCAGAAGCGGTGACCGGGAAGGTGACTTCTGCGACTTCTAACTGAGGGGACTTGGGGCGCACCCGCTCTGCCCCAACGTAATGGGTGGGCAGAAACAAGACAGTGCTTGATTACTTGTCCTTATTATCATAATATTTCTGGTTTCAATAGATACACAGTGCCGTACAAAAGTCTTCGGCCAGCATTAGATTCGTTGTTTCAGCAACAGTATAATGACCATTGATAATTATACTCGGCCTCTTTTTTAAAATACAACCAGAAAATATAGGAAATTTGTTATGCGGTATTCAGAAACAGGAAAATGCAGAAAATGCAGCTGCCATTGTCTAAAGTGGCAAGTATTTAATACTATTTAATACTGACTTTTGCCTGAAGAAGAAGCCATTTTGTTTTGAAAATTGTGTTTGTTTAAATTTTGTGTACATATTCTCCATATTTTCTGTTTGAATCTTAATACAGAGACTGAAAAAAATTATGGATGGTCATTAAAACTTTGTTAAAACAAAGCAGGTAATGGCCTAAGACGTTTGCACAGTACTATATGTGTGTATTATGTTGTTTTACTATGATGTTGTTTTTAAATATTGGCGAGAGCTGCCCAGAGTTTGGTATAATGAGGATGGCTATATAAGTGTTTTAGATAACTAATAAACAACAGTTAGCTTAGACTAATGAAATGCACAATGCACAGTCAGACTTAGAGATTTAAAGAACGTAAATGTGTGTGTGCATTAGCTGTATGATGTAGATGCAAGTGGGCGCATGTACACACATTTGCACAATATTTTTACATTGCCTTTTATCCTGATATTAGGTAGTTGCCAATACTACATTAAAACAATTATAATGAGCTCTCAGAAAAACAGCAAGATAAAACCATGGATAAATAAGCCTTAAACCCCAATTTAAAATGCTGTAATTATTTTGAATCCTCAACTAATGCTCAGAAAACAATATTGGTTTGATCCAAGTCGTCAGCTATGGCTTGATGACATGGTAATATATAACGTGAGTATGTGATTTCACCTTTGTGGTTAGATCTGAGCATGTCAGAGGATCTCAACCACATTTATCCGCTGTGTAAAATCAAGAGGACTCAGAGTTGCTCTTCTTAGCCACTTTATATCTCCCTGAGGACCCCAAGTGATGTTTTTTGGGTGGACACAGAATGAGAATGTTTTAATGTACAGGGAATGCGATGATGCTCCCGTTGCCTGCCTAGCTCCTGCCAACCTAGCGGTTCAAAAACATGTAAAAATGCAAGTAGATAAATAGGTTCCACTTTTGGTGGGAAGGTAACAGCATCCATGCACCTCGGTGTGTAATCATGCTGATGATATGATGTGATGATACGCTCAATTGTTGTCTGAAGGGAAATTCATTTTAGTACCCCATGTTTAACATTCAGAATAACAAACCGAAGGCAGCTGTGGGGTAAAATATGAAAAGTTGTACTGCATCTCATTTCCCCAACCTCTTAAATTAAGAAAGAACCACTTGGGAATAGACCTCGTTTTGAGAGACATAGGAAACAAAGCTATCACAGATTCCTTGGCCAAAGTAACATCAGTCCACAAGCCAGGAGTGTTTTTGCAAGATTCAGCACCATGTACATCTTTTTAATTAACTTGTCATCCTTACAGACAAAATCAATTAGCATGTAAATTCCTCACCCAGGGAAATAAGGAACCCTTTTGTATACTTTTTCTGTATGTGCGTTTGTGTTTCCATACATATTTGTCTTCGTGTTTATTTCTACTTCATAACTAGCTCTTAGAATAAAGAGAGTGTGTCTGCCATGTATATATGCATATGCATTATTTATATTTAATATCCTCTGTATATTTGATGGACATTCTAATTTTTGAAGGGATAAAGAAACAGACATTATTTCTGCTTGTATGATTGTGTGTTATTTCTAATGTCTTGAGTATAGGCACAAAATAATTGTCTTTCCAATGGTGTAGCTCCATTTTTTAGTGAGAAAAGTAAAATGGGGGTTGGGCTGGATAGAGATGCCTTTTCCACCATCTAGAACAAATAATGGAGAACAAAAACAAAAAAATATAAAAAATCAAATGATAAAAATGGTCATTGCTGTAGCACTATACAATCCACAATTCAGAGGAATAAGCTTGCCTTAACTGAGTCCCACCCGTTTCTGTATTAGAGCTACTTCACTTGCTTGGACATAGTTAATGGGTCTGCCAGTATTTCTATTATGAAGCCCTATTTATTATTCTGACAATGGCAATTTATATTATGAACAATAGTGTCATAGTGAATAAAAATAGTAAGTCTGGAATAGAGTAGCCAGGCAACCTAAATGCGTTTGGTTTCTGTATTATTTTCCTATTCAACCCCCCTCCCATTCTACAGACCCTATTTTCAAACAAAAACATTTTTGATTTATTTTTTTGAAAGACTACTTTTAAAAATTATATTAGTAGTTTACTAAAAAAAAAAGATATGCTAGTGAAGCATATATTTAAAAAGGAAAAATATACTTTTTGGGTGTCACAATCTTCAAGCTATTTATATTATAGAAGAATATTCAATAGTCACATCTCTGCCCTGAGGATTATACCCCAAACCAATACATGCTTAGCTATAAGCAAGAATTCATTTTCCCCAGACAATCAAGTGTGGTCATTTTGGTTCTTTCTTTCTTCACATCCCATGTTCTCCTCTGGACAAGGTAGCATAATTTGTCTTTAACTAGTTATTCAGAATTCATCTATTTTAAAGTAAATCTCATATGATGTCTTACATACTAATAAATATGTATATGAATCTGTAGGAATTTCAGTACAATATTTCAAATCAAAGAGGTGTCATGGGACTGTAATTGTTGCCCCTAATGTCTGTGTTTTCCACCTTGCTATATTGAACAGAAGAGTTCTACTTATACTTACTTGCATGCATGTAGAATTTCACTTAAGGGATCTTGCTTTATCGGGGAAATGTTTGTGTTCATACTGACCACAAATTGAAGCAAAGAAATATAATATTGTTTCCAGTATGGATATAGTATCCCTTGACATATTGTCCCCAATCTGAAGATAATATTGAATCTTGAAAATGGCACTTGGTAGAACACCATGAATTTATCCAGTCCCCTTTCAAAACCATTCAAATTAGCACCATGCCCCCATTTTGTGGTAATCAATCCCACAGGTTATTAAAGGGCTGTGTGAAGAAGTGCATCCTTTTTTTCTTTTCTTAATCTTCTCCCAATTAGCTTTATTGTATGACTTTAGCCATAGTGTTTTGGAAGAGGGTGAAAAAAATCCCTATCCATTTTTTATGCCATACACCATGTCCTTCTTCATTGTCTTTTTATTTTTACAAACTAAAAAATCCCAAATGATCCAGGTTCTTACCATAACAAAAATGTATGATCTCCAGTTTATTTTGGTTAGTGAACTTCTTTCCAAGTGTCTTATATCATTTTTCTAGTGAGGTGAGTCCAACTATATACATTATTCTAGATATTAATGTATTATAGTTATATATTTAGATCACAATGCACTGGACATGAGAGTACCAGACCACAAGTAATGTCTCCTGAGAAACCTGTACGTGGATCAAGATGAAACAGTTAGACCCAGACATGGAATAACAGACTGGTTCAAAATTGGGAATCGAGTATAACAAGCCTGTATATTGTCACCCTGCTTATTTAACATATATGCAGAGTACATCATGCAAAATGCCAGGCTAGGTGAATCACCAGCCGGAATTAAGATTGCCGGGAGAAATATCAACAACCTCAGATATGCAGACGATACCACTCTAATGGCAGAAAGTGAAGAGGAGCTAAAGAGCCTCTTGATGATGGTGAAAGAGGAGACGGCTGGCATGAAACTCAGCATTAAAAAAACTAAGATCATGGCATCCAGTCCCATCACTTCCTGGCAAATAGTAAGGGAAGAAATGGAAAAAGTGACAGATTTTACCTTCTGGAGCTCCAAGATCACTGCAGCTGGTGACTGCAGCCATGAAAATAAAAGCCACTTGCTCCTTGGAAGGAAAGCTATGGCAAACCTAGAGAGCATTTTAAAAAGAGACATCACCTTGCCAACAAAGGTCTATATAATTAAAGCTATGGTTTTCCCAGTAGTAATGTATGATTGTGAGAGTTGGACAAGTTTTCAAATTGTGGTGCTGGAGAAGATTCTTGAGAGACCCTTGGACTGCATGGAAATCAAACCATCGATCCTAAAGGAAATCAACCTTGATTGCTCATTGGAAGGACAAATACTGAAGCTGAAGCCAAACTATTTTGGCCACCTAATGCGAACAGAAGACTAATTTAAAAAGACAGTGATGCTGGGAAAATATTGCAGTCCATGGAGTTGTGAAGAGTCAGATACAACTGAGCAATTGAACAATACAACAAACTTATATACTACCATAACTCTATTAGCAATTTTGTTTTTAGTCCAATATCAAATGATTCCTAGTATGGTATCTGCTGCACATTGGCATTTAATATTTTTTTCATCACATAAAAATGTTATTAACCTTAGTTGGGCCCGTACCTTACACAACATTCCCTGATCATGGTAAAGGCAAAATACCAATAGGTTTGGCATAATCTGATTAGTCTTCACAAGTGCAATTAAACTAGTTTTACTCCAAGCATATTCAAGATACCTACGCAAGCTAGAATCTTTAATTTAGAGTCTACCTTGCAAATCAATATACTCTTCCCTGCATTCCACCAACTAGGATATATTGCAGTGCATGCAGTATCTGAATATTTGGGATCTGGTTTTCAAGGATAGGAAGGCATATTTACATAGATTTGCTATCAATTTAAGATTGGGTTCCTTTCCTCTTATCTGTTATCTTTAGTTTATTTCTACTTTTTATTCTGGTGGCATCTGATTGAAAAATGATACATCATATAGATTAAAAATAGAACTATAAAGTAGTAAGAAGTACTATAGAAATGATGAGTAGCAAGACACAATTCAACATACAAATCCAAATGGATTTAGAGAGAGGGGAACACTTCTTTAAAACCATTTACATCCAGAAATAGGTGGATGGTGGTATAAATGAATTGTGACATATTCACAAACTTCAAACCTCAAATTTGCTCCTAAACTTCCTCAATGAGGATTTTGCTTTGAGTCGACAAGATATTTCGTTAAAGTAATGATATAACATAATAAATAAATGACATAAATGACATTAATTATAACATCTACTTCATGCTGGAAGCCTCTATGAATTCTTCCATGATGTTCAAGACTTACTAAACCAACACTATTAAAAAAATGTCATTTGTCTTTCAGTATTTGTATTTCCCAAATGAAGTATTGTATTTCCTTTCCAAATGAAGCCTGAAGTGTGGCAGTTGTCAAGGATCTATTATTATCTGACATATAATGTTTTCTAAACAAAAAGTAATGGAAACAACAAAAGGATAAATAATCCACAAAGAAAGCTGGCATCAATAAATGTTACCAATTATATCAACATTCATAAAATGTGGGTTAATACAACTATGCTTTCTCTATAGGCCTACCTACTCACTTTGCAATATTCTGTGGATTTGTGATCAACCATTTTTATGGATAAAATATTATATTTGTGGATAATGATTCTAGATGTCACAAAAACATTTCCTGATTTTTTTTATCTTTCATGATATTCCAAGGTTTTTTTTTTTACCATTTTTGATCCTTATAGGTGCCATTCCCCAATATGCTTCCTTATAGTTAGGGTCTTACAAATATTAGTATGGTATCATTTTGTTAAGAGAAAATGGACACAAAGATAATTTAAGGACTTCCAATGATAATACTTAATTATGATCCA
>JANHZU010003036.1:92688-106156 GCA_032468055.1 Acrochordus granulatus
TTTACTTAACTTTTATTCTTTCTGATTTAAACAAATCAAAATATTTTTCTGAGCCCCAGACACCATGCCTATTGTGCCTAAAAGAAATGTCAGTCCTGGCTGGGATATTTAGAGCCAAATGTCTTAACTCTTCAGAACACCTACGTAAGAACAGTTATTCACACATTAATGTTTAATTTCAGAATGTGCATATCAAATGTAGATGTGATGCCAGAGTGAAGAATAAAAGCATGATTGTAGTCCTCTTTAAATATGATAATACCCTATGGGTGGGAAATTTGTGAATAAGTTGATTTGTTATGGAGATGACTGTACTCATTTGAGATAAGTTGGAAACTCCAGCATAGCTAGTTACCTTACACACAATACCTTCTTCCAGTTGCAATATGGCTACTGCTTTTCCTGCTAATTCCATCTTTTGCTGCACAGTCACTAAGCATGGGACAGTCAAAGTATCCGTCATCCTCATGAATGAGAGATAAGGAATCTAAGAAACCTTACCAAGTTGTTTCATGAATTGAAATTGGGGTTATTTGTTTTTCATTTTTTATCATTTTGTGAGCTGCCCAGGGTTGTGGTTCATAATATGGACAGCTGTATACTTTTTATAAATATATAAATAAAATTAAACCTCATTTTTCTTTGTTCTAAGTCACCTGAAAGTAGTTATACTTCAATATCCTAGATCATCCAATTTCTTTAATGTGGATTAAAGAATAATTTACACAAACAGGTCTCCTCTCAAACAGGTAAGAGCTGCTCCTAAGGCCTACTTTGTGGCAGTAAAAGTGGTGAAGAAATAATACTTTGCTCTTATTCATTCTGCAGAGTGTTACCTGGCAGCCCTGTTTAGGGTTACCTGGTTCCTCCTTGGACAGGGGTGTATGGAGAACATCTTCATGGCCAAGCTGAGGAATCTGTGGGACACCTTGTAGACAAAATTGCTCAGATCAGCTTGACTCCATGCATGGGGCAGGGTTAGGAGACATGCCTCAGGAGGGGTCTTTCTCAGTTATCTGCGAATGGTTTGATTCTGTTGGACCTGAGGAAGTGAACAGGATCCTCACTGTTGTCAGGCCAACTTCCTGCCAATTAGATCCTTGTCCCTCCTGGTTGTCAAGGCCTCCAAGAAGGTGATTTCCAGGTGGATGTCAGCAATGATTAATTCTTCACTGTAGGAGGGGACATTTCCACAGCCTTTTAAGGAAGCCTTGGTATGCCCCCTCTTTAAAAAAACATTGCTCAACTCCATCTGTTAGGACAATTTTCATCCAGTCTCCCACCTTCCTTTTTTGGGGAAGCTGGTTGAAAAGGGGTTCCTTGACAGCTTCAGAGGATCCTGGCTGAAATGGATTATCTAGACCCATATCAGTCTGGGTTTAGGTCTGATTATGCAACAGAAATGGCTTTGGTCATGCTCATAGATGACCTCTGTGACAACAGGATGGAGATAGTGCATCCATCCTTGCGATTCTTGATCTCTCAGCAGCCTTCAATACCATCGATCATGGAATCCTTTTGGGCTGGCTGCAAGAGTTGGAGCTGGATGGGACAGTTTTGTACTGGTTCAGTTCCTTTCTCCAATGCTGGTCCCAATCAGTGTTAATCAGGAATGAGAGGTTCAGTCCTTGCCGTACTTTATGGCATCCTGCAGGGTTCAGAACTTTCTCCTCTCCTCTTTAACATCACATGAAGCTGCTGGTGAGATCATCCATCACCATTGGGATAAGGTATCATCAATATGATGATGATACTCAACTTTCACATCTCCAAGTGTAGCCTGACTGCCCTTTCACAGTGCCTGGAGGTTATGAGAGCCTAGATGGGGGATAACAGATTTTGATGAGTAAGACCAAGTGACTGTGGGTCCTCAAGTTCTAGGGATTAACATCTTTAGTGCTGGATGGGGTGACACTGCCCCAGACAGACCCAGCGCAGATTTTGGGGGTTCTCCTAGATTCATGTCTGCTGCTCAAAGAGTAGATGGCAGTCATGGCTAGGAGGACCTTTGCACAACTTTGGGTTGTGCACCAGTTATACACATACTTGGACCAAGATTCCCTGCACTCATGCCCTAGTCATTTCTCAGCTTAACTACTGCAATGTGCTGTACATGGTGCTATCCTTGAAAAGCATCTGGAAACTACATCTGGTACAAAGTGCGGCTGCACAGACAGTCCTCAGGGTCTCAAGGATGAGCCTTACAACATCACTGAGCTGCACCAGCTGCCAGTTTGTTTCCAGGAGCAATTTAAGGTATTGGTTATTATCTTTAATATCCAGTAGCCCAGGCTATTTAATGAGTTCAGCCTGTCCCATCCATGCTTTGGATCCCATCAACCAGGGAATTTCAGTTGACAGGGTCCAGAAGATGCACCTTTTCTGCCAGGGCACCCACTCTTTGGAACATCATCTCTTACCAAGCCCCTACTCTTTTGGCTTTCTGAAAAAGCCTGAAGACATGGTTTTACAGGTTGGCCTGGGGGCTGGATAGCCACATATCCTCACGAAAGTAGCTGCTTGAACAGTTAATCTCTCCTCTCCTCTGTTTTCCATCTTGCTTTTTCTTAATGTTCTATTTTTAGTTTGCTTATTTATTATTTGATTGTATATTTTATAGCTATTTTAATGTGAGCTGCCCAGAGTTACTTCTGCGAGTTGGGAGGTGAATTGATCCAATAAATAAATATCACACTGCATAGTGTTAAACAGAAAGTGCTATCCATTTAGAACATTACAAATATTTTAAAATGAAGACCACACATTGCTTAATTAATAACATAGAAATAATGTTAAATTACAGTGCTTTGCAAAAGTAAAGTAAAATAAGGCAAAATAAAACTAATGTTTGATATTGCAAAATATCATTATGGCGAAATGAACATATTGTTATTTTCTCTATTTTCATAATTTAAGTTGTGATATGTCAGGCTCATGGTATATGCAAAACTAAACAAAATAATTCAATATGTGTATATATAGTTACGTCAGTTGATCTAGATGGACTATTGGACCAACTAGAAGAAAAGTTCTTGTTTCTAGTCTAGTGCCACCAGCCTGAAACACTCAACAGTTTCATCAGAACTGAAACTGCTTTATCTTGTAAAAACAGGTTGAGCAAACAAACCTTATTAATGGAAACCATTTGATAAGAACTGCCACAAATTTCTGGAACAGTGAAGGGGACTTTGGTGTTACCTTAAGCTTTGCTAGAAGAAGGAGATATGTCTACCACAATTTGCCAAGTGATGGGTTTTTGTGTCGCAGCTCTTGGGTTTGCTGGCTGTATTGTGGCCACAGCAATGGATCCATGGAGTACCCAGGATTTACAGAATAACCCAGTGACATCGTTGTTCATATATCAAGGGCTTTGGAGGACTTGTGTGAGTCAGAGTTCGGGTCTAACTGAATGTCGGCCTTATTATACAATTCTTGGGCTTCCAGGTATGGCCAAAATTTCCCCAGATGTACAATGAAAGCAACCTTTTTGTAGACTGGCAGATATATTATTTTAAACAGCTTGCTCATATAAACGGGAATTATATTAACTACAGTGAGTAGATACATATAGTTATAAGTGTGTTGTTGTCATGAAAAAAAACTGGCTCATCAAAAATACTGATGATTAAACTTAGTTACTATTATAAAGAAAGAAATCAAAATCGGTATAAAGTTGTAGCTTTCTTCCTGGCACTGTTTTTAATTTGGCATGGTCTGATGTTTTCCACTATGAAAGTAGATTGCTGGCCTTAAAATATTAGAGAATAAAATATTGTCATTTCAATTTCTTATCACTTCTAAAGTTGTATCAGAACTTTCCACAGCATTAATAATATGCCTAACATATGAGGGTATGTATTTGATGGAAGTTATAAACACATATCTGTTACGAAAAATAATTTGATCTAATTTTTGAATGGTAAAATACCCTGCAAATTATAAAACAACTCTGAGTTTGATCAACTTTTAGAAAAACCTTGATAATTTTTTTTGTTTGGCATGTTTTTTTCCTATGGATGTATATATCTTTGTTGTTTTTTTATTCTAGCTTTTTTATGTATAAATGTGGGGTGTATAAATGTATATATGTATCTGTAAATTAATCAATTTAATTAATTATATATATCATGTTAGAAATTTGAATTTGACATTTAAATTACAAAACAGTAAAGTTTCTAGTGGTCATATTTAACTGCTAACATAAAATCAGTATGGTTTGGTATTAGTTTAGTATGATATACTTTATTTTATATAACTAAGAGTTTTTATTTATTTTTGTTGGATGAATTTTTTATCATCATAAAGTTATTGTGTAGTTGGAATCATTGGACAGGAGTAAGATGAAAAAACTAAAACTAGACTGAGATTCATTAAATATCTTAGAGTTTTACAAACAAATTTTGTATACATTCCTTTTTAAAAAATAAATTTTGAGTACAACTAGGTATACTTTTCATAAATATCAATTTGTTCAATTGTCATCAAACCCTATTTATTAAAAATATGACATTTTGATAGTACAATTAATCTGAGTGTAGAACTGGCAGAAAGGGAATATCAATATATGCAGGAATGAAGTTCTTCATCCTTTAGGTTCCAAGTTTAATTCTAAATTATAATTATCAAACAATTACATAATCTTTACAAAATAAAGTATATTTCTTAACTAACTCCATGTTAAAAGTAACAACTTTATTCAGCGTCTTTCAATAATCATTAAAAGGAAACTAAATTATTATGTTTGGCACTGAGAAATTAGAAATTATCTGTAGCAAATGAGTGATATATTTTTTCTTCATGTCTTGGTAAAAAAGACAATTAAATTAGTAATGAAAATCTTTCATAGCAGGAGGAGCAGAAATAATATGAAATCTTGATAATTATGCCTTCTAGAATTACTAGAGTCATAATCTCAATACTTCCAAGCTATGGAAATATAGCTCTGGTCTTCTATTAATTTCAAACATTGAATTGTTATTGTAGCAATAGATAAGAAAGAAGTCACACCAAACTGAATTAAACTCTGTCCATAACAAACAAATTAGACAATATAATTTTAAAAAATACCATATAAACATACAGCTCTTCTAGTGATTAACAATGAATGCCAGTAAATTTGTGTTTTTCAGTTCTGTCTGAATTTTTTTTCCTTAATTTACAGTCCTGTGTTATACATCTCTTTACAGAAGTAGGATCCAATATTTGTTATGCGATTTTCCTCCCAATTAAGTATGTACAGGACTATAGTCTGGCAGAACAGTCTAAAATTGGGTTAGAAGAATAAGAAAACAGTAGAATTTTTGCTTCTTTCCCAGTGTGTGGAAGCAATTGGTCAGAAAACCCTTTTTATCTGACAGTTACATTGTGTTTCAAGTTTTTTGTATCATGAGTAACTGTACAAGGGCTGAAGCTTATGAGGCATGAAACTCAAATTTGTATGGCAGAAATAGAGATTTTACAAATAAGGGACTAATGGCCAAGCCTTCCAAGGGCAGGAAAAGAGGAGCTAAATACCTATTAATTTGGAGATATGGGAAAAAGATATACTAGATTTATACCTGCCACAGGTTTCTTATGTGCTGCTGCACATTTTAATTTGAGAACTACAGACATTACTAATTGTCTTCCAATAGATTTCAAGATGTTGGTTGTCACCTTTACAGCATTTCATGGTTCCATCCCTGGATATCTCTATGTTTCTGCTTTCTGCTTACCTGATAACGTCACATAGAGTGGGCTCTGTCTATGTCCCCTTGCCCAAGAATTGTTCTTTGTAGGGGCCAGAGAAGCAAGATTTTCTCTTCTTTAGAACAACATTTCCCTGAACTGAATGGCCCTTTACCTTGTGACTTTTACAAACTCTATTAAGATTAGATTGTTCCAGTTAGGTTTTGGGTGTTGAACCAGTGCATACTCCCTATAACAACGAAGAGTTTTAATGTTGATTGTTTTGAATGTGGTATATTCATGATCCTATATATGTAACATTATGAATTTATATAGATTACATAGTATGTTTCTCTTTTTTTTAGGAGAGGGGGATTGTAAAGTTTATATGGATACAAGGCTCAAAAACTTGGTTAAGCCAAGCTTTGCAAATTGGAAAAGAACAGTAACAAAAACTATTTCAGGGGCCAGGTGCTACATGCAAACATGGAGAAGATAAGAGACATGTGCACAGGCTTACAATCTAACTACTGTTCTACTAGGAAAAATGGATATAGATGGAAAGAGACTATGAATTGGACTTTTTTGCAAGAGATTTCAAGCATTTGTCTCATAAGATCAGCTATTTCCTTCTATGCTAGGAATATCCTACACTAGCCTTGCCTAAGGTTCAGCCTAAACCACCATCCTACTACTGATCATCATGGTTAGACACTGCCAGATACTTCCAGGAAACCAACAAGCAGATTCTTTTAGGAAAACAAATCCTTGTGTGTGCTTTTCTTTTTTAAAAAAAATAACTGTGTTTGACATATTTATTACTTTTATTTTTTTTGGTCCATCTCTTCTTGTGAGATGGGCGGTCATATAAATTTGATAAAGAAACAAACAAACCCTTTGCCAGATAGTTCAAGGCAGCAGAGATTCTTCATGTTGGCTTACCACAACTAGCATTCATTGAGAAACAGCCTTTGAAGATAATAATGGTGAACAGTTTCCCTGAATTTATCAACTCTCTCCTTTGAAAGTCCTCAACCCTAATGTCCATGATCATATCTTATGTTAGCAAACTAATAATTCATCTTTCTTTCTAATAATGTTTACAGGTCCTGAGTCTATGGGGAAAGAATTGTGACCGAGACCCAATTACTTAATTGGCATATACACAGTTGTGAACAATGTCTTTAAATATTCACTTGAGGATTCTCCTCATGTTTTCCTCTATTTTTTTTTTCTTTTTACAGCGATGTTGCAGGCTGTAAGAGCACTGATGATTGTGGGTATTGTGCTGGGTGCTTTTGGTCTCCTGGTGGCTACTTTTTCTCTTAAATGTTTACGGATGGGTAGCATGGAAGACTCTGCAAAGGCAAGCATGACTTTGGCTGCTGGAGTCATGTGCATTGTATCTGGTGAGTTATTGAGCCCAAAAATGCCATCTGTTTTTAAAGAGATGTTTGAAATTAAGAGGTGGAGAACATTTTAAAAAGTTACAAGTTTCAAGGACTGCTAGTTGACTAGGTTTCCCTCCACTTCTCAATTATTAAAAATTGCATAAGGTTCTGATAAACTAACTTTAGCAGGCTACCTTTCTTTTATCCATTTTGAACAGGCTTTTACAACTTTAGTCATGAATTTTTGATTGAGCTTATAAGAATCAGTACCATAAGATCACACCTGAGCCACATTCCCATGTTTGAAGCTGAAGATAATTATGATGAGGAGGATTTTGTGTTGAAAGGTCATCACATGTACCTTCCTTCTATTCAACTACAAACACTGAACAAACTATTATCATCTCAGATTCCATCCACTGCTAACCCACTGCCATATGCAGCTTTCAGGATAGGGGGTGAAGAGGATTGTTGCTTGCCTATTTCATATAATGTTACTTATCTTGCTCATAATTTATTCCATCTTGTACCCATAGATCAAGCAATCAGTTTCACATAGATTAACTCTGAATGTTGTTTTAAATAATTCATTGAGAATATAACTGACAAATTATTTTTGCGTGACATAGTGTTATCAAGAAACAGAACTCTCCCAGATGTCATGGCAGTTGGACTTCTTTTCTTGTTAGGCAGAAATGTTTTACTGCTTATCCAAGCAGCTTCTTCAGACAAGAAATAGTTTGTATAGCCTGCTGTGTACAGGAACTCACCTCTTACTGCATCCCAAACTGATGGCTGTTCAGACTGTTTCAACACCTCTGCTGAAGATAACTCAATCATTTCTTAATGCAGTCCATTCCCCTATTAAACTGCTCTTTTTCTTATAAAATAAGATGTCCTGATATCCAGCCAAAATCTACCTCTTCTTAAATGTGAGCCCATTGTCTTTAGAATTTTTTTCCCCTTCTGGAACAACTTTGAACAATTCTGCCCATTTTGCACATGAAACTTGAAGAGAGATCAAATGGCTCCTTGAATTTCTTTTAGTTGCTGTCCTTGGGACACACTCTAGTTGTCAGTGTCCTTCCTAAAATGTAATGCCCAGTGCTAGATTACATTCATTTATTAAATTTATATGCCGTTAAAAATTAAAACTATTAAAAATTAAATAAAAAGCCAGACAGACAGAGAGGGGAGGAGCAAGAAAATATATATGGGGGAAGGAGGTGAGTACTAAACCACCAACCAAGATGATGTACCCCCATTGGGGCCCCAAGCCAGCTGGCAGAACCAGGTCTTAAAGCTCTTTTGGAAGGTTGCAAGAGTGGGTGCAGACCTCACCTCTGGGGGCATGATATTCTATAGGCAGGAGCCACAGCAGAAAAGGCTTGTCCTCTTAACCTCACCAGCCAAAATTCCTTGGTTGATGGAATCCGAAGTAGGTTTCTTCCACTGGATCTGATGGGATGGGTCATCCCCAATGGGGTAACATGATTCCTCAGATAGCCTGGTCCCATGCCATAAAGGGCTTTAAAGGTCAAAACCAACACCTTGAATTGCACCTGGAAGCAAACTGGCAGCCAATAAAGCTTGTGGAATAAAGATATTACTTGGGCCATTCTATGGGCCCCTAAAACCATCTTCACAGAGGCATTGTACACCATCTGCAACCTCTGGATGCTTTTCAAGGGTAGCCCCATGTAGAGTGCACTGCAGTAGTCCAACAAAGAGATGTGAGGGCATGAGTGACTGAGCAAAGGGATTCCTGGTTCAGGAAGGGGTGCAACTGTTGCACAACATGAAGTTGCACAAAGGCCCTCCTCGCTGTGACTGCCATCTGCTCTTTGAGCAGGAGTTGCAAGTCCAGGAGAACCCCTAGGTTGTGCACTGGGTCTTTCTGGAGCATGCCACCCCACCCAGAGTTAAAGATGTTAAAGTCCCAAATCCAGAAACCCAAACACCCAAACCCACTCAGTCTTCCCAGGGTTCAACTAAAGCCTGTTGTCCCCCATCCAGACCTATACAACCTCCAGACACCAAGTCAGGGCTGAGACAGCGTCACTTGAATCACCAGGGATGGAGATGTAAATCTGGGTATCATCAGTGTATTGATGGTACCTCATCCCATGGTGATGGATGATCTCACCCAGTGGTTTCATGTAAATGTTAAAAAAGAGAGGAGAAAGTACCAAGCCCTGCAGCACACCACAAAGTAGCAGCTGTGGACTGGACCTCTACCTCCCTATTAACACTGATTGGAAAAGGCCTTGGAGAAAGAAGCCAAACCAGTGCAAAACTATGCCACACAGCCCCAGCCCCAACAACTCACCCAAAATGATACCATGGTCAATGGTATCAAAAGCTGCCAAGAGGTCTAGGAGAGCCAGGATGGATACATTACCCCCATTCCACTCTCACCAGAGATCATCAACAAGTGCAGCTGATGCTGTCTCCATCTCATAACCAAGGCTGAGCCCAGACTGAAAAGGGGTCCAGATAATCTATTTCCTCCAGGGTCTTCCATAGCTGCCATGCCACCATCTTCTCAATCACCTTCCCTAAAAAGAGTAGGTGGGAGACTGGATGATAATTGTCCAGACAGGTGGAGCCCAGCAATATATTCTAGATCCAGTCTGACAAACACAGAATAAAGAGGAACAATACTTTAATGCTTGGTTTCTGGCAAAACTCAGGGTAGTGGTCCTGATGTGATTCAAGAACACGTGCATTGCTCATATATAGTACTTCAATATACAGCATGCAATTAGACATTTAGTGAACTGGGCAACTTTTCATTCACTTGTGCTGTTAAATGATATAAGTTAAATGATATGTTCTTTGCTAAATCAGATCTACAGCCTGTTTGTATTCCAGTATCCTATTCAGTAATGAATAAGCAAAGGCCCATGGGATTCCCATAAACAGAGCTTGAAGATAATAGGTCACTACTCCTTCCCAGAACTAGAAGATTAGAGGTTGTGGTTAGATTACTTGAATTGTAACTATGGATAATCTTAAACTTTATGCAGAAATTACAATGAAGTACACTTGCCAAAAAAAAATTGGTAAGGAGCACATTTTCTGACAAAAATAGCTTATAACTAACCTGATGGTGATAAAACAGTTGCATGGTCATAATATTGCTGTATTTGTGATTGCCTAGTAAGTAAAAAAAAAGTTCTGACAAACTACAATCCCATTGTGCCAGATACTGAGGATCTCTGTTCTCTCCAATAGGTATCTGTGCTATATGCGGAGTGTCTGTTTTTGCCAACATGCTTGTCACAGACTTTTGGATGTCAACAGCTAATATGTACCAGCCAGGAATGATGCAGTCACTCCAAGTAAGGTAATTTCAGCGCAGAATGCTTAGAAGGACAACGGTACTACTCCTAATATCAGCACTGAAACAGTAAACTTGTTTTAATAATCTTTTCTCTCTAATGTGTTGTGATAATAACCTTGAAGAACAAGAGGAAGTGCTGCAATCAAGACAACAATCAGATAAAATAAATTTCCAAAGCAAAAATGTAATTCTTCTGCTATGATCTGGATCTGAACCTTTTGATCCAAACTTCTCCTGACAATCCCTTTTGGTTACCATTTTATATTTCATATACTGTGGTTTCTTTTTAATGTTGTATGTTATTTTTTTTTCTTATTTATTATTTGTTTTTTATACACTACCCAGGGTCAGTGCTTGAGTTTGGCAGCCCTGTGTATCTATTATATTGTAATAAATAAATTGTATTGACATTCATTTAATTAAACCATTATTACGATTAATATATATATATATTATCCCCTCACGTTAGAAAGTATAATTTGGTGGGATTTGGGGAGAGACTCTGGGAGTCACACCCAAGTTAATCAAAAGCTGCATACTATCCTGGGTGCTGAAGCTGTACATTTTTGCTTTAGTCATATTGTAACCTAGTGGGGCAAATTAGGCATCAAAGATTTAAGACCACCTGGTTTCAATGGAATTAATCCACGTCTAATTTAGCCCAGTTTCTCGAGAAAACAAAGTCCCACTTTTTCTCTTCATTTTGCAGATACACATTTGGTGCTGCTCTCTTTGTGGGATGGGTTGCTGGTGGCCTGGCCTTTGTGGGAGGCATTATGATGTGCATTGCTTGCAGAGGACTGGTACCTGAAGAGACCCAGTGAGTGCCTATTCTTACAAGTGAACAATATTTTAGGAGAAAGAACTGTGGAAGATCCTTTTCTTCAAATGTCATTCAGTTATTTTACCTTTAAAAAAAAATTAGGAGCCAACTGTATAAAAAGAGGAGAAAAAGTAAATCTCAGCAATAATAGTGACCAAACAACATTTAAAGTCAGAAACAGGTGATAAGACAATACTGAAATGACAGTTCTGGAAAAAATACGACATATAAATTTGTTTCTGCGTTAGCTGTTTGTATAATATAGCCATCTTCCATCTAACTCACTTTTTAGTAAATATCCAGTAAATATAAAAAAACTACTATTTTTTATATTACAAGGTATATTATTATGTAGCACAGTAGTACTTATTAGTATCATGATAGTACTAATAGCAATACATGTAATTCAAAGTCCAAGAAAGCCATTCTTGATGTGCGAAGAATAGATTATTAATATGTCTCCAAATGAAATTGAAGCAGACCTACTCTCTCCTTGAATTGTCAGATGGGCAACTTGTTAGTAGAAATGCAGTTTTGGGCATGCAAACTCTTCCTATAATAGCATCACAATAATATCAGCTCTTCAGTGATGATGCTTGACTTTATATGACTAACCCACCCATTCCCCATGAAGCATTCAAAACTTCCAAAAGATATTCTCTTCCATTTTTCCAGCTGATTGTCTACCATTTTGGTGTCATGGAACATTTTGTTATTTTCACTGGCTTCATTCTTTTTCATGTAATGCTTAGAGCAATATTATATTAGGTAAATGTGAGAAAATCAAAGAAGTAACTAGCTTCCTGACATTGCCATTGTTGCCCAAGCCTATGATCAAGAATGGGACAAACTGTGACATGGTTGTGTTTGGAGTCTCTCATTTGGTGGATATAATTGTTTGGCTAGTTCCAAATGGATACATAATGCATACATAGTTTTAATTCATTGAGGCTGAAAGAGAATAATGGTATGTGAAAAAGAATCTGCCAAGGGAATGGGCAGATATGAAATAGCGTAGCCCGCAATGGGATAGTGGATGGGGCAAGAGCTCAGAAGATCCTCCCTAGTTTCTCAGATTATAAAGGAAATGAAGAAATGCATATAAGTTAAATGAAAAATGTACTTTCAGACTTGCAAGATTCTGTCAAGGTAGCTTTACAATAAAGTAGAATTAGCTCTTCTGGTTGTGATTCCTATCTGGCTTACCCTGCAAGGCTAACAGAGAGTAATTAGTGTTGTATTAGTTATGTGGACACTGGATATTTTTAAACTGTTGAAAACTATATTGCATTCATTCTATGACAAGAACAGTGCCCATAACCCCAGCATAGTCTGCTCCTTCTCATTTCCACTAAATGACACTTTGATTTACTTCTCTTTCAGTTACAAGGCAGTCTCCTACAAGTCTGCTGGATATAAATCTGGAACTGCTTATGAAACCAAGAAGATTCCAGTGACGGATAATAATACTGTCAAAAGTGATGAAGGAAGACGTTCCTACCCTTCAAAATATGACTACGTATAGAAACTATCCTGTGAAGATATAGTTCCACACACTATTTACTAAAAACTTAGCTTTAGTACAAACTAAGACAAAGTGCCAATTTTAATTATTCCAGACCTTATGATGCTGGAAATCCCTTCCCAGATGTTTCTAAATATTCATTTTATGACTGTAAATAGATCCCGATATCATAGTAACCTTGATATGAATGAGATTTTTCCCCTGCAAAGAATTGCTTCTTGATCAAAGAAGTATTGAAGATACTCCTTGGTTATTCACTGTATTTTAAATACATATTACTGTATGATAAAAACTGGAACATCATTACAGTGTACAATTATGGACCCGTTTTAGATTCATGCTTTGGAATGTTACAGCAATGTGGCTGGGGAATTCTGGGAACTGAAGTCCATGCCTCTTAAAATCCCCAGGTTTGAAAAATGCTGCTTTCCAGTACTGGGGATATCTTGATAATCCACTTGGAAGTTTCCCTAAATCACTCAGAATTCAATCCAGGTTAAAAAAACTATTTTTATTTTCATTTCTAAAAATAATGCATGACATTAGAATTTGATTATGATGAACATGAAGTAGGATTAATTGCTAAAAGATACCAAAGAAAATAACATCCTAATGTGGTTTCTTCTCATTTCATTATTTGTTGTTGTTGTTGTTCAGTCACGCAGTCGTGTCCGACTCTTCGCGACCCCATGGACTGCATTACGCCAGGCCCCCCT